>JAOUZG010046508.1:111130-134754 GCA_026289955.1 Argiope argentata | reverse complement strand
ATATATATATAATGTGTGTGTATAATTCTAGTTTATTTTGCAATGATGGTGATGTTCGGCTTTCAACGAAAAGAGGGGTACTTCTGAGGGTATTGATTCCTGAGCACCCGAGGGCAGAAGTCTGACTTCTAGCTCAAATGAGGATGACTCTCTCTCTCTCTTTCTCGCTTGCACAGCCCCTTTTTACATGGAGGGGAGCACATTCACAAACCTCACAGAACCACGGCCTAGTCAGAAGTCGGAACCCGGGACGTCCAGAGTATGAGGAAGACAAACTGCCTCTGTGCCAGGACGCCGGCACTATTTTGAGATAGTATTTTTATGCAATAATCTCGAATAAGTTCAAGAATCTTTCCAATGAAGATTATTTCTAATTATATGCAACACTGCAATAGAGTCAGAAGCGAAATGAATATGGAAAAATTGAAGTGTAATTTTTACTTCATCTAAGCCAAATAGTTATAAACAAAAAAAAGTTTATTTTTTATCAGCTTGTTTGAATAATTATTCCCTCAATAGACGATAATTGAAGTCAAACAACAGACAACAGCTGTTTCATTTTCATATGCTATTTATGATTATGTTCTGAATTTAAAAGATAGGTACTTTTTAATGAGACAAAGAACAACCTTAGCTTGATGATTTAATAGTATGACATTATTAGATACACTACAAGGTAAATCTTGGAACTAAAACTATCAAATTTGGCACGTAATTACTCTTTGGGTATTACGCTCTCATTAAAGATTTTTTTAAAAAATTCTAAATAGATTACTAATAAAAAATTATCCAAATAAACAACGTTAAATATTATTTTGAGCATATTATTGTAAAAGGCATTTACAACCCTTTTAAATTTTTAAATTAAAAAAAATTCTAGATGAGGATTTTATGACCATACAGTTTTTCTCTAATTTAAAAAAATTACACAAGGCACAATTTAGACTATATTTTTCATTTCCGAATGTGAGTGTAGCTATAATATTAATTTGTAGTTGTATCATATATAGATGATAATAATTTTGACATGCATATTGTAGCCACTATATGATTAAAATAAACTTTTAGAGATTAAATAAAGGCAAGGATTACTGCCTAAATCGTTATCTTTCCACAATATTTCAGACTAACCACTTGACGTACGAATTTATTCAACTTTCTAATTAGGTAACTCACCCTATTTTGGTAATTTATTGATAATTTGATTTTTAAATAATAATATATGGAGCATTTGGGATACCAAATTATTTCATATTGATTTTTTTCGTATTTAAATACTTAATTCTGTGGCTTAATTGCAGTCTTGAAAATAAAAATTCTGTTATTCGATGCGCGTGTCAGACACGCCATTGTATGTGAAGTGGTTAAGGATTGGAAAGCTCTTCAATTTTTTTATATCTACTAAAATGTTTGATAGCATTTTTCAGATTATAGTTACTTTTTTTTCATCCATTATTATTTGACCTGGTTTTTCAGATATCATTATTATTTGACCTGGTAAATTAGGACAAATCATTAGATTATTTTTCAGAATTATTAATAAGAATTTTTATTTTACTATAAAAGATTAAGTGAATGCTTCTATAAAAGTAGATTAATTTGAGAGTAGTTACGGTAGACTCGCCTTAGTCCTTTAATTGATTCGAAAAATAAAAAGATAAAAATCCTTTTTTAAAAATAAAATTATATACTAAATGTAAAATTAATTACAGAGCATCAAATTTTTAATGCACTCGATGATTTATCCATCTATAAAATTTTTCAACGTTTATAACCTCAAAAACCATTAATAAATTTGAGAGCCGGCATACAAGAATACATTTTAAATCATAAATGCATTCTATTATATTTTTCATAGGCTTATCTCGATTCTAATGTAGGCAAGAAAATAAAAGGAAACACCCACGTGCTTAAATAACTCTAACTATAGTTACAGTATCACAACTAATTGTTACATAGTATTTTTAGAGAATGAATTATTAAGGAACATTAAGTTCATGACAAGTGCTTATACTACTCATTTTTCAATCGCTAAAAAATGGGGGGGGGGAGCAACTTCTCGTTTTTAAAGCCTGGTTCTAAAGTTAGATCACGTGATTGGGGTCGCGCGCTGTAGAGCACTCCATTAGACGTCCGATCTAAATCAAAACTCGCGACCACACAGGTGGTGGAAGCTTCTTTTTTTTAATTCTCGTATCGTCTGCAATAAAAACGATAAAGTGAGCCCCTTACACCCTGGGGGCTGAGAGAGGGGAGGGTCTGGTTTAACGATGCATAAAAATATGTCATCGTCTAATTGACCAAACTCGTCTGAAGTTTTTTTTTAATTCAATTACACCAGCAGTATTTTTGTTAATGAAGAGGGTGTAAGGTTTCAGGCTGTTTTTGTTGTAAAGGCCATGGAAGGTTTCGGGTTGATTTTTTTTATATCGCTTTTGTTTCTTTCGTTTGTTTGAGGTGTTGTCAAAATAACATATCGTTTGCAGTGCTGTCAGAATGAAAACAGATGCGTAGCCAGGTAAAATATGTGAAGCGCTAACTGTTGGCATTGTTTGAACATTTTAAAAGGTCCCAGGTTTAGAAGAAATAAATAAATAAATAAATAACAATGTTAAAAAAACATTGTTTGAAATGTTGTCTAAATAAAAATGAATATTTAGTAGTTCAGACATTTTGTGAAAGTCAAGATTTTAGCCCGTTAAAAGTCAATTTTTTCCTAGTCATGGTATATTAAGAATTTTTTTAGGATTGAGATTGGCTTAAGAAAAGTTATTCATCTAATGAAAACTATTCATCATTATTATATTAATTAATTTGATTGATTAATTAATCTGGTTAATTAATAACTAAGTAACAAATCAAGACGCATAATTTTTGTGAGAGATAAGAAATGGAAACATCTAAATTTCTGTCTTAATGAAACATTTGTCAGAATTCATAACTTACACAATTTCATACAAAGAATGATGAATTTGGTGGGAAGCACACTTCCTAAGGCCCTAGAAAGGGTTAACATGTTTCGAATTTAATAAGTGACAAAAATTCACATTTTTTTATAGAATAATAAAAACTCAAACCAAATTAAGCCTAAATTTATAATAAAACACAGACAGTAATGTTAATAATAAAATAACTTTTTTCTATGCCTTTCAAATGATTAATTAATCTTGCTTTTGTATTCTATCCATTCTATCACATAACTTAACATAACAAACGCCATCCTGTGTCCCCGGTGTCTATAACATTGTTATCCTATAACATTGAAATTTAATATACGATTTTTACACATAAATTTTAAATTTTATATAAATTCTAAAATCAAATAAATACATGCAAACATAGTCAGCTTTTTCTATCTTCCTATATGTGTATAAACATTATAATTAAAAAATATAACCAGATTGGTAAATAAATTTTTGCCATATGATTTTATTACTAACAATGTAGAGAATAAATGAAATCTCTGAAATGCAAATAACTAAGTAAATGATATTAGATCTTATCAGAGAAATAAAAGATCTGCATAAGTCTCAGATGAAAGTAAACAAAGGAGAAAGAAGCAAAACGCATATTTGATTCTAATTCAGTAGAACAAAATTAGGTACAATAAACACCATATTAAATAAGTATGTGAGAATTCATTCTTCATAAAGTTTAACTTATGTTTCATTGAATTAATTCCATTACTCATTATATTGAAAAACTCTATTAGAAATTTTACAACTCAGTTTAATACACCAAAAGATAATCTTTTTGAAAAATAATACAAAACCTTTTTGGGCATTTTTGAATTCGAAAAGAAATTTCTCCTGTTTCTTAGATAAAAGAATTTGATTGTGGACGTCTTTTTATTTAAATTAAATTTGTTAATAAATGACTTTTTCGAAAACTTATTCTTTTTAGTAAAATGAACATTTATTCATTATAGAAGTCAATAACGTTTTGATTAAAAGAAATAAAAATTTTTTCACAAGGGGTAAATATTTAGATTTTGCTCATTGGAATCGATACTTGCATTTATAAATTAATAAAGCAGAAATGTAATGAGATGAAAAAGGATATAATGAATGAAAGATTAGGGCTAGAAAAAAATTGCTGTCTAATGTTGACCTTCTTTCTTTCATCCAAGGTTAATATTCTTTACAACCCCCCCCCCACACTAAATGATCAAAGTATTAATTTACATTTGTGACCTGAAGTTATTAAGGGATGTCGAAATAATCAAAGGAAATCAAATTGACTTTCGATGTGCGTAGTCAGTTTAGCAAAGGATAATTATAAATAAATAAAAAATAATATCTTTCAAATTTTGATAATTTTTTTCAAAATATTTCCTACTAAATGTTATACATTTATCTCGTTTTTCTAATCCCAGTTTTCAAGGGACATGCTGAAGTCCTTTTTGATAGACCTTTCAAAAATGACCACCACAAATTTTACCATTTTCTCTGATGATGGAAAACGCTTACTTCAAAGATGTTTCGCCAAATTTGAAAAAAAAAATCGCTTAGTGCTAAATTAGGAATGCATACGACATTCATTTTTGAAAGATGACGATAAAGAGTCTCAAAAATCTCACAGACATGCATCGTGGGTAGTTTTTTTGTGAAAAAAGAACCCTCAATAAAAAACTTAGTCTTTCTAATATACTCCTTAATGTGGTTAGACCGTATTTCCTCCCTTTTACAGACAGCAGTAGTGTGGATCTTTACTTTTGTTAGAGCTTTTATTGATACGCTAAAAGTCTACCTTCCTTTGAAATTGATTTCTGCCGTTTTTTTAAAAAAATGAAATATTTTCTTGTAGTTTCTTCTTTAACATCTAACTTCAAGAACAAGCTCTACATAAGCCAAGCCATCCATTGCATCACATAGGTTTTAACAAAAGGATTTTTCAAAAAACAAAAGTTCTGATATGTTTGTTGTATGCCACGCCGTTTTGGTGCAGGAGAAGGTAAAATAAAAGCTTACTTGATTACAAGTCTACTTTTGTTAGGTTAAAATGACGACAGCGATGTTATAACTATGAAACCTGTACCTATTATTCTTTACTTATCCCTTTGCATATATAATATTAAATTAACTTTTATTGATTTTTTTAAAAAAATATCACCAAAACTATAATTATTCTTTATTGAACAGCTCTCAAATATTTTAAGTTTGATTATTTGGTTGTAAGTGCATCTGTAATAGATTGTAAGCGAATTATCAAATTTTAAGAACATAATGTTCTATTCGTTTCTCATAATTTAATATTTAAGATCCTCACAGTAATTTGATATCTGGAATTTAGAAGTTAAGCATGTGTATTAAATTTTATCCTTGTAGCTCATCTCGTTTTGCAGTTATTATTTTAACATATATTAAGGCAACCGGTAGAACACATTTCCACTGAAAGGATTTTATTCAAAATTTGATAGAAATCTAAGAGTTTAAAATAGAACCCCCCCGGATAGAGTACCTCAAAATGAGGATTAGATGCTTCCAGGGTAGTGGTTAGATCTCACCACCCTGGAAGGTACACTAATAGGCGAGAGTGGCTTTTCCCATCGATGATGGGACGCGGAAGGGTTGTACCGTGGCTGGTGATGGTCTTTAGAACTCATCCACAGTTCCCTCCAGGGTTGCTGTAGCAGCAGTCAAGTCATTTAGTTTTATGTTTTAAATCCGTGTGTCTTCGGGCTGGTCAGAAAGTCTGGTATGAACTTGAAGTAGAGCCAATGCTTCAAATTTCATCCTTTCAAAGTATTTTAGGTTATTATGCTCAAGGACAAACATGAATAGACAGGCATGATTAGAAAAATGTATTTTTCGTATTACAGAAGTTCTAAAACGCAGAGATTCCTCAAAATTGCGGTTTGAATTTAAAAAAATAATATTTACAATAGTCTATGTATATATCTTATAAAAGAAAATGAAAATATTTTACTTACGGAAACATAATTACAAACTACGTTTAAGAATTTCATTTGAAATAAAATGTAATCAATATTGGCGGTGGTTAAGTTGGACGCCGAACTTTTCGCCAAAGGCGGCTAGAAGCGGAACTGAAATACAGGATGTCTATAACTAAACGACTCTACTTTAAAGTTGTCTATAGGCGAAACTATTGTTCAGAAAGTTATGAAATTTTGAATAAAACATAATGAAAGGGTGGGCAAAAGTTTGAGCGAATAAAAAAAACTTGCACGATAATTTGTTCTGAAACTAACTTTCGAACAAGAAATTTGAATAAACGAAAATAAACGAAAAAGCAGCATCTCACAGCATATTCTTACTATTTCCCAGAACACCTTTCGGTCAACTGTGGAACATACTATCTTAAACCTTTGCACCCCGAAAAATAATTCGATGCAAAATTATTTACCTAATACAAAGATTTGTTTATTGCTATGAAAAATAAATATACATATTTCTTTTAAGTCGAATTTCTTTGAAAAATTAATCTCCATCTCTTAACCATTATGCAGGCTTTTTTAACAATTAAATTTGAAAAATAAATAAACAAAACGTCAAAATGATGCACAATCTTGAATGATGAGTCAGAAGTACCATCGCAGTGTAAAGGGTTAAGATTCCTGATGGTATCGGGATATGATGGCCGTCATATTGAACTTGTTGTGTTGTAATTAAATTTTTCAAAAATATGCTAAATGTGTAATTCATATAAAAAACTGCCCCTGGTGGGGAAATGTTGAACTATTAATTTTTTATTCTCTCAAACAATTTTCATCCCTTTATTATGTCCTATTCAAAATTTCATAACTTTCCAATGAATAGTTTTGCCTGTAGACAACTTTAGAGTAGGGTCGTTTAATTATGAACATCCTGTATATTCAAAAAGGATCAAAAGTTTGACAGTTTTAGATATCATGTCTTTATAGGTCAAAAGGTTGATTACTTCTGGAGAACGGAAGTGTAATAACAAAATTTTCTTTATGTTTTGAGTATTCAAATTCCGCATGTTCCAACGCAAGTTGCACATACAATTACAAATACCCATCCATCATCAATATTGATTTCTTTTTTATGTGAATATTTTGGTTAACAAATAGCTCATAAACACTAGTCTTCGGTTACGATGTGCCATTTCCTGTGTAATTAATTAGCCAATTACTCCGCAGTGTAATTGGTTTGCATACAAGAGTGATTCAGCGATATTTTTTGGCCCACCAGGTGCTCAAGTTAACAAGTATAATAGTGTAATTCATAAACTGCCTGACTCAGAGCTTCTTGTATCAGTCATGCATGCTGAAAAAGGTAGCGGAGTTGTTGAAAGTTTGTAGTAATTAATGAGGCAAACCACTTCGAGGAGCGGAGTGGAAGAAACGTTGGAAAGATTGTAATAATTACTTCGTTTATTACAGAATGGCAAGCATTAATTAAGAAAGGGAGACTAATGTCGATGTTGCTGTTTTTGGATGGAAGTTATTCATTATTATGGTTGCCTTGCAACTAATTTTATTGCAAGATATTTCTTTCTCTTTTTTTATATTTTCATGTGTGAAGTATGTATATATACAAAGAGAATGTATTGTTGGAAAAAAATTCGACTTTAAGATTTTAATGACTTAGCGCATTTCAAGCTAACATCAATCTAAAAAAGGCATTGTGGGAATTATGTCCACCTGTCTATGAGCGAAACAAATAAAAAGCATTTTGAGCTAGCCGGATCATATATGGTTTCTAATCTTTTTGCCAAATCCGTAGATTTCTATACAATTTTGAGCAAAATTTCTTCATCATTATCTCTCTAATTATCCTTATACTAGTGAACACAATAAAATTGTCTATCTGTCTGGGAGTGAAACAAACAAATAGCATTTTGAGCTAGCCGTATGAAACAGGGCATGTCACCTACTCAAAAATCTCAAATTTCTATAAAATTTTGAACGAAATTGCATTATTATTATGTCTCTAATTATTCAAATATAGGCGGACAACGTAAAATTGTCTGTTTATCTGTAAGAGAAACAAATATGAAAAGTTTTGAGCCACCTGGATAAAATTATGTGTGTAATCTTTACATCAAATTTATAGATTTCAATAAAATTTTGAGCGAAATTCCTTCGCTATGTTGTTGTTACTTATAGCACTTGCCATGGACAAGCCCCGCTGATACATCAGCAGATTTTAAGCTGGAAATATACGTCTCTTGTTTTATAAGTAGCGCCATCTAGGGCCAAGAGTACGACTTAGCTACACGCAAGTCACAACAATTTTTAGGGGGCGGAGTGCATTCACGCAAATTCATTCATTCATTTCAGGTCGTAATTTAGACCTGAAACAGGGAACGATCACCCCTGGCCCAGTACCCACAGTGATATTACTCTCGATATGGAGGACTTTGCGACCACGAACAGATATAACGAGCGCCAATCGCTACACACTCGGGGATTCTTTTGGCCGGTGAGCTTGGAACCAGTAACCTAAGGCGTACGAGTTCAACGCTCTACCAACCAGGCCATCCCGGCACTTTCCTTCGCTATTATCTCTCTAATTGTCCTAATACAAGTGAAGACGATAAAATCTTCTGCTTGTCTGCGAGTGAAACAAACAAAAACACTTTCAGCTAGCCAGATGAAATTTAGTTTGTAACCGGCTTCTTGACATAGCAGTAGCGCATCTTTCCCATGATTTGGGCGTCCCGGGTTCGAGTCCCGATTCGAGTATGGTTGCTCTTCTGTGTTTTATCTGTGAGATGTGTAAATGTGCCCCTCCCCGTGAAAAGGGGCTTTGCATACGAATGCGATGAGTGAGTAGCAAAAGTCATATTTTTGGCCTAAGTTGGCGCTACTATAAAACAACAGACGCTGCTTAACCACTTGACTTACGAATTTATTTAACTTTTGAATTAGATAACTCACCCTATTTTGTTAATTTATTGTTAATTTGATTTTTTTAATAATATATGGAGCATTTGGGATACCAAATCGTTTCATATTGTTTTTTTTTGTATTTAAATACTTAATTCTGTGGCTTAGTTGCAGACTTAAAACTAAACATTCAGTAATTCGATTCGCGTGTCAGACACGTCATTGTATGCGAAAGGGTTAAGCTTAAATCTCTGACTAGCTCAGACACCTTGTCTATTGCAAGTATCATAAGAAACAATTATTTGGTTTGTAATCTTTATACCAAATTCATAGATTTCTACAAAATTTTTGATGAAATTCCTTCATCAACATCTCTCGAATTGTCCAAAGTGAATATGATAAGTATAAAAATTTATTATATATGATTGAATGAATATCTTTGGCGATTATAAAATTTTCTCTTTGGTGAATATTCTCTTTATCAAATTATTTTATTTCAAAATTGTTTGTTGGAAAATTTCCAAAACTTTCTTTCTTTTCAAAAAAATTTGTAAGATAACGAATCTTTTTCATAATTTCCGTATTTTTAAAGATTTAATCCATTCTCGTTGTTGAAATTTGACTGTTATAAAATTCAAACTTTATCAAATTTTAAAAATTTCATGAAGAGATTGTCTGACTTTCTCTTGGACGAAATTTTTAATGATTACAAAATTTCTCTGAAGAATGTGTGAATAACAAAATTTACTCTTTGTTGAATTTTTTAATGAAATACAGAACTTTTTTTGCATAATAACAAATTTGCACGTGATTTTTAAAAATGATATCTGTAGACAATTACTTTCAGGAACTGAGTTGTTTTAATGCAAAATTTTCATTATGAGAGAATAATCTTAGCTTTCAAAGAATTTTTTCTGTCTGTTTACAATATTTTTCCTTAAAATTTAAAAATTTTGAACACTTTTGAAGAAACATTTAATTCAATAAATATTTTTTTACTAAAATGATTGAACATTCTTGAAATTATGAATGGTGTTATAGTTTCTTAAAAATAATTTTCCCCAATTTTTTTTTGAAGAAGGATTTAATTTGATAGATTTATATTTATTAGTCCCTGCAAATAATTAAGATGAAGGAGTTTGTGTGCATTCGGTGACCTTCGACATGAGAAATATTATTTGGAGTTAACATTCATGTATATTCTTTGGAGGGTGAACATTTACACATCAGAGCGATTTTTTAAAATTTTACTTAATTAAAAATTAATTGAAATTTTGAAGTTTTTGACATTGATATAATTTCCTAAAATATTATAACATAAGAATAATTTCTATGCCATCTTAAAATTTCAAAAATATTATTTTTTTCAGCTATTCCAATTTCTTGCTGTGAAATCTTTGTTCTATTTTTAAAATTATTTTGAATGTATTTGGCCACAATGTATGTCACTGTTATAAAATACATTGTAAAAATACACAAGTAAAACTCAAATAATTTACTTTGTTCATGTAAATATTTTATACTGATTTCTTCATTATCATTGGTGGTCAAGACATGAAAATAAGGCTTATTTTTTCGTGTTGATTAGGTTTTGGTACAATACATACTTTTAATGAAATCTCTTAAATTTTGTTGTTCTTATATAATTCAGGTTTAACTTCAGAACTAAGCAATGGAAATTGTTGAAAGTGAGTCAATAATTAAATCCTTTTACTCATTCCAGAGATATAATTGAAAATAGATGGAAAATTAGAATCGAATAATACAAGAAATTAAACGACGAAAGATTTCTAAAACAATGTGAAATATTTTTAAATCAAAATTTGGCATTTAAAAATAATTTACATGGGTTACCATTAAATTAAAAAAACACGATATATTAAATTAAAATTATTAATGCCGGCGTCCTGACACAGAGGTTGCGCGTCTTCCTCGTAATCAGGAAGTCCTGGATTAGAGACCCGGTTCGGGCATGGTTGTTCTCCTGCATTCTAACTATGAGGTGTGTGAATCCCCCCCCTTTGAAAAAAGGAACTGTGCAAGCGAATGTGATGAGTGTGTAGCTAAAGTCGTACTCTTGGTCTTGGTTGGTACTACTTAAAAACAAGAGAAGCTTATTTCGACTTAAATTCACTGATGCATCAGCTGATAGTTCCATGGCAAGTGACATTAGTAACAACAACAAAGTTATTAATTATAAATAATCAAATGACTGCCAATAGCAAATTATTTTTAATAAAATAATTGAAACTTCTTGAAAATATCATCGTCATTTTTTTTCATTTATTTTTGAAAATTAATACTCCAATTAAAAGAGTTGAATTTACAAAACTAATTTTTGCATTAATCTTAATAGTGTAATTAACCATTCTGGAAATGATTTTTAATTACTCCCTTTTTATTTTCTCTTCATCTTCTGTGTTTCATAGGATTATAAAAAACATAAATACTGAACAACGAGAAATTTTTACAGATAAATTCTGTAATCAATTTCTTTAATGCAAGCAATTTGTGCAAATAAAATATAAATTTCAGTTACTTCGGAAAAACATTCAAATACAAGATTCTGTTTCTTATTTTGAACGTTTCTCTTGAAAGCTAATTTTTCTAAATTCTCTGAAGGAATATTTGATTTAATAGGTTAATTCTCATTTTATTATTAATAGAACAACTGAAAAATTCGAAAATGATCATTGGCATTCAAATTTTTTAAAAACACATTTTCAATATTTCTCTTGAAGATTAATTTCCTCAATTTCCTGAACATATATTTAATCTATTATATTAATTTTTATGTTTTTTAATCAAAATTACTGAACATTCTAGAAATTATCATAGCCAAATTCTACTTCTACTTCACACTCTCCCTATATATATATCTTCTTCAAATTTTCAATCTTTAATAAAAGACTTTTTATTCATTCACTAAAGATGGAGTAAATTTTTAAAACTTTTTGGGGATAACATTTGATGTTAATACAGTTTTTTCAAATACTAATTCATTAATGGCTCAATTAAATTTATTTTTAATACTTTAAATAGAGTTTTAGCAGTTTGTAATGGAAGCTGAAATCAACAGGTAGTAGCCCAATCGGTAAGATGAGAGGATTTCAGTATTTTTCACGTAAAGGTGGAGAATGCAAGTTCGAATTCTTACGAAAATCAATAATTTTTCGATATATTATTTTATTAATAGTTAATTATTTAATAAAAGTAACAAAAACAAAATTGTTCTTTGTTGACCTAAGTAGGAATTGACTTTTTTTATTACTTGTTTATATTTATTTTGAACATTTCTTCCGAAAATTAATTACCTTAAATTCTCTAATAAAACGTTTAGTTTACCAGAACATTTCTTTACTTTATTTTTAATAAAATAATTATTTTTTAAAAATATTTTGTTATTTAGGAATTTATTCGACAAACATTTAGAAATTTTAATACAATATAGGAACATGCTAGAAATTGTCACCAGCATTCCAAAACAATTTTGCTTATTTCTTTCGAACATTTCTTCTAAAAATTAATTTCTCAATTTTTTTCAAACAAATGATTAATTAACTAGATTATTTTTTTACTCCATTCTTACTAAATTAATTGAAGTTCTCAATATTATCATTGGCATTCAAAGGATTATTTTTACATTAATTTTCAATGTTTCCTTTGAAAAATAATTCTCCAAAACTGCTTGAAGAAACCTTTAATTTACTTGATTAATTTTCATTTTATTCTTATTAAGATAATGGAACATTCTCAAAATTACTTTGGATGTATATATTTCACCGTCCTGCGCCATTTTTCTCACAGACCGTGTGGCTATTTTTCATTTTTCTCTGTATATCTGGCAAAAAATATTTCCATTTACTTTGATAAATGATGAAAATAACTCATTTTGAGCAAACATCAATTTATCATGCTAATAAATAAATCATTTTAAGGAGAATATTTTAATAATAAATCGTTGCCAAAACGCAACGTATGGTGTTAATGATAAATTCGACTTCACATTGAATGAATAATGATTCTTTAAACGATTGTTATACGTGACGAGCAAGTCATCTATTAGCATGCTAATTAGAAAACTAGTTCATGACTTATGGATTTGAATTACATGCATTAAGATTAAAAATCTGGAAAAATCCGTTTTCTTTTATCTTATTTTTAGAATAACAAAAAGTGAAACAACTATTAGTTCTTTTTTAAATTTCCACAATATGGCGCATTAAAGAAATTGAGTAAATATTAATAAATTTCGATATTAAAGTAAGGAATTAACTTTCAGTTATAAAGTGAATAGAAGTTTTGTTTTACTGTGTTGATATTACATGAGTAGATAAAAATTTTTTTGTATTACTTTGTTGATGTTAGATAGATAGATAGACATTTTTTGTTACTTTGTTGATGTTACACATATAGATAGAAATTTTTCATGTTACAGTGTTTATATTACCCAGATAGACAGACATATTTTGTATTATTATATTTGTAGCTAATGAAGGTCACGGTACGAACATGCGACGTTTGGACCTGTAGCCGAGTATCATACCGATCAAGCAAAAGGGACCCTTCAGCTCGAAGGATATTATCTGGCTTATAATACTGACGATACAATACTCCCCTACCAGTGAGTCGGACGAAAGACGAACGATTTTGAAAGCGCCAAGCGTATGGCGAGCATGCGAGTTTGTTGGTGCGTCGAGTTAGCAACGGCTTTTTGGTGCGTCGAGTAAGAGACGGCTTTGTTGGCTGGTAGATGGCGCCATGAGTTTGCGGAAGGTTGCGTTGTCAAGGTCACCAATCTAGCTAGTGAAGGTCGCGGTACGAACCTGCGACGTATGAGCCAGTAGCTGAGTAATATACCGATCGAGCAAAAGGGACCCTTCAGCTCGAAGGATATTAGGTGGCTTATAAGAATCACGCTACATATTGATGTTATACTGTAGCGTCAGCCTTATAAGCTAAATAATATCCTTCGAGTAGAAGGGTCCCTTTTGCTCGAACGGTATATCGCTCGGCTACTGGCTCAAACGTCGCAGGTTCGTACCGCGACCTTCACTTGCTACAATTCGGACCGAGATATTTGCTGATGTCATAAGAATAGACAATCATATTTTGTGTTACTTGGTTGATATTACAAGGATAGGCGGATATACTTTTAGCAGAAATGGCTTGAAAAAGTGATAAGAATCTGCAGTTTTGAACAAATGGGGAACTAAGAACCAATACAATTGACAATATGAGGCCTTTTATTTAATGAATTAGTTAATTTCATTTTTCAATATATTTTTAACTTAACAAATCTAAGATTTATTTTAGATCATTTTTTGTGTTAATATGTATATTATTTGTTATTTTTTTAAAAAAATTATTTATCTTGATTTATATAGAAATTCTTTAACGGCTGATATTTATGTTGAACATATTTAAGCTGAAGCTTATTTTTACAAATATTATAGTAATTAAGTAAACGTAAGAAAATATATAAGGATCCTTTAGTTTTATATGACAAAGAGTTCATATTATTCTAATATATAATAATTCATAGAATTATTCATCGAATTTACCTTTTCATGAATTTAGATAGCAATAATTTTTAATCGAAGAATTTGCTCTTCAATCAAGTGGCTCTCGGAAACTGCTTAAACTGCCTAAGCTGCCAATATGAAAAACTCAGTTGAAGTGTGTAATTTAGTGTACCTCACGAGTTTGTCGCCAATATGGCAACACAACGAAATGATCTTGAAGCAACCCTAATGATGTTTTGTTTATTACTTTTCACAATGGTTGAGTTGCTCACAAACTACAACTATTTTATGAAAAATGTTAAATTGAATATAATAAAAAAATATATATTAAAGATTTTAATTTAGATCTGTATTTTAATTACAAGTTTTTTTTCTTCTAATAAAATACTGCAATTTTATTTTTAATGCGATTACGAACAGAAAATAATAATATAAAAAGTTTTTGAAATTTTTCACTGTTAGAATGCGTTTTAAAAAGATACTTCGAATTCCTACTTTAAGAAATCGTCTGAATTCTTACCTTAAAATTCTTCTACTTTGGCGGTTCCATTGATAATATTTTACTTCAGTAATTGTGCAAGAATATATATATATCTTTACAAATTGATGTAAAGAAAGTTATTTCTAATAGTATGTTTGTTAGAAGATTCCAATAGCGGTTTAGATAAACATGGAAATGGTAAACCAAAAACTTTTTCATACATTCTTTTAAAAAAATACTGTCCCCTTTACCCGGCATAAAATTTTAAACATTGGGAAAGATCGCGAATGCTTTGCATGGTATTGCCGAACAATAGTTACAAAATATTGGTCCTAGGCATGAATTTATTGAATCTATCATGTCATCCGTAGTGACTTTTTCGTGAAAAATAATTGGCATTGTGGAAAATCGAGCACCTCAAACGTGTTTTTCCAGTCTCTTGGTGCCAAAATTTGCATAGAATTGCTGTTGGGGTCATAAAATTACATATCAAAATTGATGCATTTAAATCACTATGTTATTGAAATATTTCGTTTGCATCCTTTTAAAAGTATAGATCGAAAAATAGTTAATATTTTGTCACAAATCTGAAAGGTAGCTACATTTTAGATATAAAATTTCTTATTTAGATTTTATAAATCCGCCTATTTTCTTTTGGTAGATATCATATAAAATTATATTCAGACTTCCTCTAATTGGAGTGCACTCAAAATTTGATTTAAACTCTAACTTTTGGGTTGAAATCATATACAAATGTGGTGTAAATAATAAAAAAAAATCCATCCCCCTAGCTCAAAACGTTTTTGCGTTATCTTTGTTACAGACAGACGAATACAATGACAAAGATAACTTTAGTTATATTAACGTTCCATTTTAAAGTAACATTAGGGTTATTTTAGGACGGACCTCGTAATTTTGAGCTGTGGTCAAATGACGAGGAAGACCTCTGAGCTGGCACCTCCCTCTTCAGACCATCGGAAGGGCGTCTGACCAGGACGTTTAACGTGCACCAGACCTTCTTACACGACGGTTTTTCGGTGGAATCGAGTATCGAGCCGGGAAAACCAAAAGCCAAGAATCTGACCCGATATAACGGTAAAAATATGTTTTTCCAATTCAGTGACATTGGATTTGTCAAAATCTCGATTTCGGATCTTTTCTTCATTACGATATTGTCTCTATATTTCACATACAAAATCGCAAAAATCGTGAGTGGTCACTTCGAAACTTTCTCATATATTCCCCAATTGAAGGCTTATATAATATCTAGAATAGACGAACGATAATAATAAAATATAGATTCTGAGAGAGTCCTGCATTTTTACTGCGTTGATGGTGATTATACGTATCTTGGGAGCCTTTTTTGTTGACTTATTGATTCCAAAATTAGGACGAAATATTTGCAATAGTTTTGTCTAAAAATCTCTCAATCCTCTTTTAAAATAATTTGATAAATCTTAAAACTTATATTTTACTCGTATGGATAACATATGATGCCAGGTTATATTTTACTCAAAACTGAAGAAATGAAGTTTTCATTTAAGCATATAGATGGCAGCACTACATTAATCGCATAAATTTGCATTTCGGAATTTACAGTTCTATCAAATATGTCTAACATTTACAATTTTATTGCATAGCCTTTATAAATATTTTTAAAAAGGCCATGAATAAATAAATAAAATGATATAATTCATAAGAATCCAAAAAATTTAGTAAACTCTTGTGTTTATTCATTTAATTTTTTCCCCTAGAGAATGAGAAAGATTTGATTGATAATTTGATCAGTTCTTACCAGAATTTTTTGCATGACATATTAACTACCGACTTTAAATGACTTAACTTTAAAGTGATTGTAAATATGTTATGTTAAAAACACTTTAGTTATCTTTTGCATGAAATGGTTTTCTATGTTGATAACCGCGATAGTAGTCGTTTAATGGTGCAAGTTATTTAATTTCTAGAAAGAGAGTATAATTGCAAACAAAACTGATTGATATTGTAAGAAATTTTAACAATTCATCAGGTTTTATATCTCCTAAAGATCGGAAGCCAATTTTTAGCATAATTTCTATTTATTATCATGTGAAAACATGATGTGGTTTTGATATCTCCGAAATTTATTGACAAAAAATATTCTTACCCGCTTTTATCAGTATTGAATTATTATCATGTATGCTTCATTGACAGCCGATGCATTTTTAAAAGGTTGACGACAAACTATGGCCTCATAGCTGTTATCTCATCTCCAAAATCGGTCGAGCTCCAAAGCTTTGTTTACCAGCAAGAAGAACTGAAAATAAAAGTTATATATATATATATATATATATATATATACCGGGTGGCCAGAAATAAAACACCCCTACTCTGACCTCCCTGGATATCGAACTACTCAGTGTAAAGGCTTGAAAATTTGTGGACATACTATTCAAAAAATGGGGAAACGGATTTCACGAAAAAAAAATTTAGTTCCAGAAATCACCGATAGGCGGCGCTGTACCACTGGACGTATGCTGAAAAGACACAAAAACACGTTTTAAACACATTTTATTTGAAAGTACCAAGCATACATGAAACAAGGACGTTATCGATGCAGGGAATGCTGCTCAATATGGTTCCCTTCCTGAAGATGTAAAATGTGAAGTCTATGGACAGCTTGTTCAACTGCGGATCGTAACTGGTCATCTGAGATGCTTCTCACATGCAGACTGATACTCTCTTTCAAATCTGCCAAGGTTATCAGACGTTCTCGATAAACAAGGTTTTTTAAGTGTCCCCAAAGCCAAAAATCACACGGATTAAGATCCGGTGAACGAGATGGCCAAGTTGTCGGAAACGCTCGACTGATTATTCTGTCAGTGGTGAAATGTTGGCGAAGAAACTGTTGCACAGGGAGTCCAATGTGTGGAGGTGCTCCATCTTGCATAAAAGTAATGGTGTCAAGGCATTGGCGCTGCTGCAAATGGGGTACAACAAATGTTTCGAGCATCCTTTTGTACCTGTTGGCCGTCACGGTACATGTCTCAAGGCCATTGGAAGTAACCTCTTCGAAAAAGAACGGTCCAAGGATGAATGTGGCTGTGAATCCACACCAGACTGTAACTTTCGGTGAGTGGAGTGGAATCTCTTGGAAGGTACGGGGGTTTGTCGTGTCCCATATGCGACAGTTATGGGTGTTCACTGTTCCACTGAGGTGGAAATGGGCCTCATCGCTCCACAGAATCTGCCACGGCCACGATGCATCCACTTCAACTCTAGCAAGAAATGTCAATGCAAAGGTCAGTCGCATCTCCCTGTCTGTGGCCAGCAATTGTTGATTAGGGCGGATTTTGTACGGGAAACAATGCACCATTTTTCTGAGTACGTTCCACACTGTGCTATAGGGAACACCCAAGTGTCGTGACACTGCACGTGCACTACTGCAGCCTAAAACATTATCCATTGACTGTTCAATAATACCGGTGGCAACATCTTCAACGACATCTGAACGAACCGGTTTGCGTCCTCGACCAGGCTGAACTCCAAGATGTCCAGTTTCCTCGAATCGAGCGATCATTCTCCTGAGAGCTTGTGGAAGCAATGGTCCCTTACGCAAATCCTTAAGTCGGCGAAACTCTCGAAGTGCTGCTGGAGCATTCCCTTTATTCTCGTAAAACAACTTCACAAGCAAAGCGCGTTCTGGCAGCGTGACAGCCATCACTAATAAGAATGACATTCCCCACCTTTTAACTTCTTTTATACCCAGAACATGGCTTCTAACCATGCTTTATGCAAATTTTTCTGGTTACAGTATGAAATTGCAGTTACAACGGGAGTTCTAGCTTCTTTACTATTTTTATTTTCCATAAGGGGCAGAAAAATTAAAAAGGAAGCATGGAAGCATTCCATTCCGCATAAACATTTTAATTTTTATTATTATTTGTGTCTTTTGATCATAGTTCCAGTTGTGCAGCGCCACCTATCGGTGATTTCAGGAACTAATTTTTTTTTCGTGAAATCCGTTTCCCCATATTTTGAATAGTATGTGTACAAAATTTTGAGCCTTTACACTGAGTAGTTCGATATCCATGGAGGTCAGAGTAGGGGTGTTTTATTTCTGGCCACCTTGTATATATAACTGGATTTTTTTATTACAATGTATCTTAACTTTTTTTATATCGCTTGATTTTATTCAAAATATTATTTTCTACTTTTCAACAACACTAATAAAAATGTGTATAACATCTTATCTATATTATTTTATAATTTTATATATTTTATAATTCAAGAGTAGATATTATGAAATCTATGGATTAATATTTCTCAAATTCAATTCCAGATGGCGCCACAACCTTTTTCGTTAAATTAATATATAAGGGTTTTGTACTCCGTACGTACACACACACACATACATTTTGGACGTTTCTCCTTCAAACCATTCAAATTTCCAATCGTTAATGAAATTATTTTTATTCATTCACTCAAGTTCAAATATATTTTTTTAAAACTTTTAGTGCATAACACAAGTTTGCATGTTAATATAGTTTTTTCAAATATTAATTGATTAATTTGGTTAATTTTTATTAATTTAAAAAATTATTTTTTCCGCCAAAAATCTTTATTTTTCCGCTGCCAAATCAGTAAGATTTCATATTGTTTTTTTCGTACGTTAATGAGGTTAGACTTAACATGTTTCCGAACCATTATTTCAATCGATTCTATTTACTTTCTTAATGTTTGATGTATTTAAAACTAAACATTGTTAATTCATAGGTTCTTCGGATTCATTTTCAATTGCTTTTGAATTTAAGTAAAATGAAATAAAGGAAATTAAAAATTACTTTTCTGTATTGCGCTACCCAAACTAGTGTAGAAAACTCACGCATTTACATTGCCACAATTGTTATTGAAAACTCACCACCAATTGAGTGTGTTCCGATTTATTTTCAATGGATACAAACTTGATTTTGTTTTGGCCAGATAATTTTTTCATTAATTACTTATATTAACTTTACTTATTTAATAACAAATAACTAAAACAAAATTTTCTCTGTTGACTTACATTTTTTGTATATTTCTTGTTATTTATTACTTTTGCAATGATGCGAAGAAGAAGGCTGACCGATGGTTATCATTTCAAGAGATTTAGCTCAACATTTTATTAAAACATCAAATAACTCGGATGCTAAAACTTCCTTTATTTTATTCGTTGCATTTTCGAGCCATAACTTTTATATACATAAGAAAGTACAGACCTCCAGAGGGTTAAATCTTTTAGCAATGCGATTCAAAATTTGATGTGAATCTGTACTTTAGATGCCACATCAATATATTAAATTTTATCCATTTAGCTTCTTATATTTTATAGCTATCGAGTTCACTTACAGTCGTCAATATAACCTATAATAACCGAATAATAACCCCCAGTCAGGAAATAATAGGTACAATAAGTTCAAAACAATCGAAGAGGTATACAGCCCCCTCCCCATCCCAGTCACGAATGTAGGGGGAAAATGTAAACAAACAAATGATAAAGAGGCTACTCCTCTACTGCAAGGAAACATACAAGAAAAAAAAGATTAAAATGAAATCTGGTATGTAAATTTCAATGTATCATGTAAAAACATCATTTCTTGAATCGCCAAGCACCACCTGCTCGTGCTAGTTAAATTATGCTTTTATTCATTTTAAATTGTTTCATTGAATGAGTCACTTTAGTATTGCAAACGATCCAAAAAACTTTGTCTCGCATTGATTGTTAAAAAAAATATCACATTTCCTGTTTATTTCATTTCATATTATCGCGTGATGGAAATTATATTTTCCTTAGTTTTATTTACTGCAGTTATTAACTTATGTTTTTTTTTTAAAATCAGAGCTTTTGTAAATGCAAAAGCCGATTTTTTTAAAATGCTCGTGGAGATAGTAAAATTTCTATTTTTCGCCTGCGGAATTTTGCTGACGACAAAAAAAACCTCATTCCCAAAACAACACCATGTTCTGACATGATAATAATGGCACTAGCCTACGAACTAAATAAAATTTTCAGTACAATAAAAAACACATCAGGAAACTTAGCACTTATGCAACAAAAAGAAAACTTCTGGGAAAAGCTCATGATATTAGCTGAAGCCTCAACAAATAGCAATTAAAAGTCTCTTCTCTCAATCCCAGATCCACCCCACAGCCTACCAAATTGATGAAATTGTTTTCATCAATTTGGTAGGCTGTGGGGTGGCCAATGAACTAACCAATGAATAACTGGTCCTGGCAACTAAAAGAAAATTAGGTTTAATAGTTTTAATTATGTATTTGTTTAATGAATTAAAGGTTTTTCTATAATTATTAATAATAATTGCATTTAAATAACCTAATAACCTTCTTGGTGTTATCCATAATTAAATAATTAGGTTTAACAGGAGGAAATAATAGGTACAAAATAAGGCACTGAATCATCAATCCAGTCGAGCGTAAGATTAAAGGCCATAGAGCCTAGGTACTTCCCAATAACCACCCACATCATTGGCATATATAATCAATACCCCGACCTAACCAGAGGTCATGTGGGTAACTTGATGTAGCCGCTGAAGAACAACTCCAGTTGGCACTAAAGAACAAACGACATTTGATGATATTGAACACTTGCAAACAACAAGTGTTCAATATCAGTATCAGAAAGCATACTGGTCATTAGGAGAGAATTTGGGGCGCTAGCTTGATAAGCGAGATAACATTCCTCGGACAGAAGTGCACTTTTTGTCTAATTATTATGTTACTCTGCTATAAACATTAGCGTCATGGGCACGTACTTCGACCTTCAACCGCTACATTTTTCACCTTGACCATGCAAACTCATGCAGCTGAAGTGGCGCCATCTACACCATTAAAAGTCGTCAGACTCATCTGATGCAGCAACCAAACAAAGTCGTCAGACTCATTTGACGCAACAACAAAATAGTTGTCAGACTTATTTGACGCAACAACCAAAATAGTCATCAGAGTCACTTGACGCTGTACCCAAAACAAAGTAGTTAAACTCATTTTACACCTCAATTCATGCACACTCTTGCCAACTCACTCATACGCGTCGTCATAACATTTGGTGCTACAAAAAATCGTTCATCTCTCTGCTGATTCACTGGTAGGGGAGTAATGTGGCACTAGTTTCATGTCAGATAACATCTCTCGGACCGATGGTTATGTTACTCGGCTATGAACACTAACGTCGCGGGTTCGTACCTTGACCTTCAATTGCCACAAGCTAAAGATAAAAGCTTTGATAAAATGTCCTTAATAGAAGATTCAATGACTGAGATTTTTAAGAGTTCTTCGACGCCAAGAGACAATCAATTTCTTGTATTTAATATTTTGGGGGGGGGAGAGGAGTGTAAAGGAGATTAGAAACTCGAAGATTCATCAAAATTTCGAGTCTAAATTTTTTTCACGGTTGCAATACTTTTTTTTGCCTATTTCGTAATTGAGAAAATGGAAAAAGTCTCCGAATAACCTTTCGAGTGTAATGACCAATATTCAAGTTGAATACATTAACTTAATTTATTCGGCTGCGAATCAACGCTGAATTATTCATAACGTGCATTATGATTCCATTTTTTTTCTGTGCATGAAATTGTATCGTGACAGCCTTGGTAAAAGTAGAACAGGAAGCGATAGATGATTCCATTTTTGAGTATTAATTTTGTTTACTGAAGATTTGCGACTACGCCGCAATAGGAATTGATGACTATTTAGAAGCACGTGCTGTTTATTTGGCTGGCGTAAAAATAACTACCAATTAAATGCAGTTAGTTATAAGAGTAAAAATCTTGATATGGTCTAAGATTTATAAAGAGTGCAAAGTTATATAAGTAAGAGTAAGTTATTTATAAAGAGTGCAAAGTTATATTAGTAAGAGTAAGCTATTTATAAAGAATGCAAAGTTATATATGTTTGCCATTTTGAGATTTATTAAAATAAGGTTTATATTTCCCTTGAAGGAAAATAGTGAAATCTTCTGACAGAAATCTTAGCGGCATCAAGAAATTTACGGCTAAAGCTCACTTGAACTACGATCTAAGTTTATTTAGACGTTTTAGAGATCGTTGTCTGATCTACTTCTAATGTATGCGTATAGGTTGCCTTTCAGGAGGACATTCAGAAATAAATCAAACCTAAGATAACTTTGTATTTCGCTTCAAGAAAACTATGTAATCGTTTAGCAAAAATCAGCAACAGTGAGAAATTTGCTGCTAAAGCACGCATGAGATATATAGGCAGCACATAAGAACAAAGTCTGATCTATTTCCAATATATGATTATAAGTTGGAAACGGTATATGGCAATAATCTCAGTCCCAGGCTGGAATTTGCTGCTAAAACGTATACGAGATCTTACTTAGGAGTTTATAGGCAGCACATATGAACAAAGGCTGATCTCTTTCAAATATATGGGTATAAGCTGGCTATAGTATATGACAATAATATCAGTCCCAGGATGAAATTTTCTGCTAAAACTCACCTGAGATGTTACTTATGAGTGTATAGCAGATGAGAACAAAGCCTGATCTATTTTCAATAAATGGCTATAAGCAACAGTATATGGTAATAATCTCAGTTCCAGGGTGAAATTTGATGCTAAAGCGCACATGAGATGTTACTTATGAGTACACAGGGAGCACATAAGAACAAAGTCTGATTTATTTCAAATATATGGCTATAAGTTGGCAATGGTTATATGGCAACAATCTCAGTATCAGTGAGAAATTTGCTGCTAAAGCACACATGAGATGTTACTTATGAGTATATAGGCCGCACATGAAAGCAAAGTC
>JAOUZG010046508.1:93620-111120 GCA_026289955.1 Argiope argentata | reverse complement strand
ATGAGATGTTACTTATGAGTATATAGGCCGCACATGAAAGCAAAGTCGGACCTATTTCCAAAATATATGACTATAAGTTGGCAACGGTATATGGCAATGATCTCAGTATTAGTGAGAAATTTGCTGCATGAGATGTTACTTATGAGTATATAGGCAGCACATGATAACAAAGTCTGATATACTTCCAATATATGATTATAAGTTGTCAACGTTATATGGCAATAACCTTAGTCCCAGAGAGAAATTTGCTGCTAAAGCGCATATGAAATGCTACTTATGAGTATATAGGCTGAACA
Source organism: Argiope argentata (assembly GCA_026289955.1). Classification (NCBI taxonomy): domain Eukaryota; kingdom Metazoa; phylum Arthropoda; class Arachnida; order Araneae; family Araneidae; genus Argiope; species Argiope argentata. Next base: position 110,824 of record JAOUZG010046508.1, on the reverse strand, counting down.
TGAGAACAAATTTTGATATGGCTATAAGTTGGCAGCAGTATATGGCAATAATCTCAGTTCCAGTGAGAAAGTTCGCTGCTAAAGTCCATATGAGATGTTACTTATATGTATATAGGTAGCATATGAAAACCAAGTCTAACCCTCTTTTAATATATAGAGAATAGGTTATTTTCCAGGAGAACTTTCAGGTATAAAAAAGAGTCCGATATCATTCTTAAGCCAACTGTGAAATCTTTCAGTAGAAGTTCAGCTGCAGGGAGAAGTTTTCTCTAAGCATCGCATCATTTGGAATGTTTGAATGTTTTTATTTGATAAGTGCAATTCTCATTTGTCGTAAAACTGATTCGACAAAGGATGGGAAGAGAATAAATACTCTATATCCCCCCCCCCAAAATAGCAAAGCTTTTATAAATGCAATTTGAATCATCTTAAGTAAAAGTATTGGCATACTTAAAAATGATAAACCATAGCATTTTTTAAGAATTATATAATAAAATAACAAATACTGAAAATAAAATAAAATTAGAATTATATATATATAATAACAAATACTGAAAATAAAATGAAATTAGAATTATATATATAAAATAGCAAAATACTGAACTTACTAAATATATTTAATAAAAATATTAATTGAATAAAATGATTTAAATAATATGTTAATTTAATTTAAACAATTTCGATTACGCAGCCTTTATAGTTAAACGAAAATACAAAAATAAATAAATTTTAAAGCACTACAAAAAAAAGTTAGATTTTGCTTCCCTGAAGTAGTGGAAAGCCTTCAGGTAATTATAAGCTTTGTCTTTATAGTAAACCAGACCTGATCTAGCATGAAGGATAGATCTCTTATTATGAATCCTATTGTTTTAAAGTTAAATATAGTTAAACCATAATTATACGAGAAATCAGTTGGTAAGACCTGTCACTGACTCTACGTCACACCCGAAGATACACGGATAAACCATAAACATCCACGCAACAGCAACACTGGTGAGAACTTTGGTTTAAGTCCTAAGGGCCATCACTGGCCACGTTACAACCCTTCCCGATGGAAGTACGCCTCATCATCGATTGGAAGGGAATCAGTTGGTAATACAATCATAGAAATAATCGAAGAAGGATTTGAGCAATTTTTATGTAAAGTGTATTCCCGAAATTATGGTTTAATGAACAATAAATGTCTGTATTTATAAATTCAATTACTTTTTACAAAATAAATAAATTCTTAATGTTTTTGTGTGTTTGTGTATATTAAATCACGTATTTTTCATTAATTTTAGAAAATTTCTTTCAGATTTAATAAATATGGATGATAAGCGGGAAATAGTTATGGGTTTTTAGATGTCAATATCATTTTCCTGTGGTATGAAAAATATATTAAAAATAAAAATGAAGTTTCACTAAATTTGAGTTTCTTACTAGTTAGATTTCTTTCTCATCTGCAGGGTAACAACATTTTTATTTCTAATAATGTTAAAATCAAAGGTGTGTATGAATGTGTTTGCGTTCTACAGCTGAAACCATTTGCTCTGCATTTCTCGAATACCTATAAGGGTATGGTCATGCACTTAAAGGCAATTTTTTAAAATTTTAGTTAATTAACACTTAAACTGTATTGAATTATTAGCAAGATGGTTAAAATAACACAGCCTACCTAACAGTTTGGTGGAATCATGGAAATGGTTTTATCTATACAATTAAACTGAAAATAATTATAACGAATTTTTTCTGCGAATTAGCTGGTCGCCAAAGGCGACTTGCATAAACTGAATCGTAAATTGTGCTTTCCGATTTCTAAACACGCGCAAAAAAAGAAAAAAAAAAGAAGAAGAAAAGAAACAATTACTACCCCATTTATGTAACTAAACAGCGAAAGATTTGTAGTTCCATTTCCCAATCAACGAACAATCACTCCACTTAATTCACTTTCAACTCACATCGAATGTTACGAGAGCAGTAAACAACGCGCCAACCGTCCTCGAAGTGTCAACAAATCTGTATCTCTCGGACAGATAAGGTCAACCGGAACCCGCCACTTCCGCCAAACGAAGCCACGGGCGAACCGGAAGGGAATTCGCTACCCGGCCTATTAGCGTGGCCCACTGACCCATGCCTGGAGTTCTCTTAAGTGCCCATCTCTCGGACCCGTCGAAAGCAACACCTGTAATCTTACGCAAAAAAGTAGCCATTCGTCTTTGCTTTTTGTTTTGCGGCTGATTTCGACACACGTGTTTCCTCTACTTTCATAATGAAGCGCATTGAAAGTGGAAGTTGTGTTGGGAGGACTTTGCGATTGCGCTATTTAGAGCGGGAAGTGACTGGAAGAAGGTTTATTGCTGAGAATCGGATTATTGTTTTCGTTGCTTTTGTGGATGTTTGGAATGAAAAGGGGAAGGGGAACCAAATTTTTCTATTCTATATTCTGGTTAGTGTTAGATTTGGATAAGAAATCATTTAAGAAAATGCTCTAATATACAGTCTGTGGCGTATTTTCGAATACGCATTCTAGGTACCTGTCTAGAACCATTGGATAAGTGAGGGTCTGGTAGCAGATAGGTCTAGTAAAAATAACAGTATATTTTTATCAAGTTTTTTTTTATACTAATGGCACTTACTCAGGGCCCGACTTAGCCCAGTTGGGGCCAGGGTAAAAACTTCTTTAGGGCCCCTTCTGCTTTATTACTTTAGTAATGAAGAACATTCATTTAGAAAAAAGGAAACGCAAAATAAAATTTCTATTCGATTTGAGGCCCCCATTTATGTGGGGTGGCGCATTTTCGAATACGCATTCTAGGCAACTGTCTAGAATCAGTGGATAAGGGAGGGCCAGGTAGGTTTAGTAAAAATAACTGTCTATTCTTTATCAAGGTTTTGTTGTTACTAATGGCACTTACTCAGGGCCCGACGTAACCCAGTTGGGTCTAGGGGTAAAAAACTTCTTTAGGGCCCCCTTTGCTTAGTACTTTAGTAATGAAGGAAACGCAAAATAAAATTTCTATTCGATTTGAGGCCCCCATTTATGTGGGGTGGCGTATTTTCGAATACGCATTCTAGGCAACTGTCTAGAATCAGTGGATAAGGGAGGGCCAGGTAGGTTTAGTAAAAATAACTGTCTATTCTTTATCAAGGTTTTGTTGTTACTAATGGCACTTACTCAGGGCCCGACTTAGCCCAGCTGGGGCCAGAGGTAAAAACTTCTTTAGGGCCTTCTTTGCTTTAGTACTTTAGTAATGAAAAACATTCATTAGAAAAGGAAACGCAAAATAAAATTTCTATTCAATTTCGGCCCCCCACTTTTGTCGGGTCCCGGGGCAACTGCCCCGTATGCCCCTGCCTTAGTCAGGCCCTGCACTTACGAAGGACAAGCGTGCTGACGGATGTCAACGATTTTCAGCGAATGAGCGTCTCTTGTTTTTGCAGTAGCGCCAACCAGGGACAAGAGTACTACTTTATCTACACACTCATCACATTCGCTTGCACAGCCTCTTTTTACGGGAAAGTATTTTAACACCCCCCCCAGATAATACACAGAAGAACAACGATGCCCGAACCGGGACGCGAGCCTGGGACGCCCAGATCTTGAAGACGACGCGTTACCCTAGTGCCAGATCACCGATTTTATCAAGTTGCCAAATAAATAAACATGTAAAAAAATTAATTAGGAATTGTATAAAAAATTCTATCGATTGTAAAATATAAGGACAACAAGGTTTAATTGAATTGATTTACATTGGATTATTAAAATCATTTTTAATTAAATTCAAATACAAGAATTTATATCTTAGCATCATATGTTGTTGTTACTAATGGCACTTGCCATGGACAAGCCTGCCGGCGATACGGCAGCACATTTAAGCCGAAAAGAGCTTCTCTTGTTTTTAAAGTAGCTCCAACTAGAGCCAAGAGTACCACATTTGCTTGCACAACCCCTTTTTACAGGGGGGGGGCACATTCGCACATCTCACAGATAGCACACAGTAGAACAATCATACCTGAACCGGGACTTGAACCCGGTTCAGGTATGTGTTCACCACTGTGCCAGAAAGCCGGCACATATCATCTTATGAATAATTTATATAACCGTTTATTTTATATTTTCCTTAACAAGTATAATATTATGCCATGATTATATATATATTTTGCACTTATATATGCTTTAGTTGGATTTGGATTTTCGAATTTTTTTAAAACACTAAATACCAAATTGACCGCGATGCGCCAAGACAGTGGGTATGTGCATATTATATTATATATATAAATTAAATTATATATATATATATATATTAAAGAATATATATATATATATATATATTCTTTAACAGGTAAAACAAGGTGGTTTGCTCCAAATTAAAATGCGAAAAACGATTTGCATAAATAATGTAATACAAATGCAAAAGAGAAAGAAAAAATTTAAAATATTGATATATAACAGACTACCAATAGGAATACATTTTACTTTAAAAATAAAAAAATACTTTAAAAACAAAAATAGTTCTATATAAAGAATGAAATCAATTGTTCGAAAAATTAAAAGAAATTCAAAACTCTTATAACGCTGGGCCTGTCATCTGAAAATGAAAAGCACTTGCAGCGTTCTCAGACTAACTTAAAATTTGCATGCTAGTGGGAGGGACATAATACTTTTTTAAAGAGTTCACGAAAAGATTTCATGATGATTTATTTTACTGATTTGAACTGATATCGGATGAATGAATATTTCGTAGCGGATTACTATTTCGATGATGAAAGTGTAATGAAGTTAAATGGAGTAATTACTGGTTGTAATAGTAATTTGATGTGACCAGTCTATGCATTAATGAATGTAAGCATCTATACAATAACTAACAATACCTTGGCGAGAATTGTTTATTCAGAATATGGAAATTTTATTACGATGTAATCTATTATTATCTATTTTTAATTTACTGTGATTTCGTCGGTTAGTTTATGCATAACATTTAATGGCATTAGGGAAGGTTAGAAACATAATGTTTATAATGCAGGGCATTTTGCTTATCAATTTCTATTTAACTAGCGTGAGTGGTCTCTCCAAACCTTTCCCGTATGCTCTAGCAAAAGTGTTATCCCAGGGAACATCTTCTATAGCACTGTTATATAATAATTACGAAATATTAAGATTTAGCGTGAATTTAGTAATTTTGCTGAATCTGTCGTGCTATTTATAGCGAATTAATTGGTGATTAATCCCTATGAATACTGTTAAAAGTTTCCGAAAATAGAATTTGGGTTTTAGATGCGTATTTTCCCAATCGCTTGAAATAAAAATGTGATTCAAAAATATACTCACAGTCATAAATTCACGAATCAAAATTTCAAATACGAGGGCAAATCAAAAAGTCTTTGCACCTATTTTTTTAAAGCCAATATACGGCTGTGAATACAAAGCATACATATACATTCACAGCATTGAACATTCCATAGAACCGTACCAGCCGTATCTGCCTTTTCCTCCGATGAGCGGTGCTGCTATCAGTCATTTAAGATGGCGGTTGTTCTTCAAACGTCCACAGCTTATGAGCAGCGAGGTGTTATTCGTTTTCTCTGGAGCAAGGGACAAACGCCCATAGCAATTCACAGAGAAATACAGTCCAGACCTAGCCCCTAGAGATTTTAACATTTCCGGTCCACTAAAGAAGTTTCTTGTGGTACAAAGATTCACATGTGACGAAGAAGCCAATAACGCGTCCGATGGTGGTACACGGGCAGCTGGTAGAATTCTACCACAGGAGGATCTCTAATTTAGTGCTGCGATGGGACAAATGTCTGAACCGGTGTGATGACAATGTGGAGAAATAATGTAAGTCACGAAGTACACTACATATATTCTTAAATACCTGTATGTACCTGTTTTTGGCGAATAAAAAATAGGCGCAAAGACTTTTTGATTTGTTCTCGTATTTAGGTCGCGTGTTTGAGTTATAGCATTAACATTTTCCAAAAATTACAGATCAAGAGAGGGTTAATTTCTCTTTGGATTTGGCTGAAAGCTTAATAGTAGTCCAGATTATAAATATTAATTATGTGAATAGAGTTTTATTTATCTAGATCGTTTGTTGTCTTCTTTCGTTTAGTTTTGTATTCGAACTGACTCCTCTGTGTGGAGTTCATTCAAAATATGATATAAATATACTAATTGGTTGGATTGGCCTGGTTAGTAGAGCGTTGAACTCGAACTCCTTAGGTTGCGAGTTCGAACCCAGCCGGCTGAAGACTCTCCGTGTGTATAGTGACTGGCGCTCGTTAAATCTGTCGTGGTCACGAAGTCTTCCATGTTGAGTGTAATACCACTGGGGGTACTGGGTTAGAGGTGATCATTCACTGTCCCAGGCCTAAATTACGATCTGAGGATGAATGCATGAATGAAGTCCGCCCCGAAAAAAGAGTTTGTGACGAGCCACTGGCAGATAGACGGAAATTTTCCAAAAATGTCTATTTTGAACTCAGGGAGGAATAAAAACCTGGAGATTCTTCAAAATCTGGAGTTCCCATTTTTTATGACTACTATACTTTTTCTGTATTATATACACGAGAAAGTAAAAATGGCAATTTCGGAAATTTAAATATCAGATTATTTTGCAATATAGTTCTTTTCTTCTTCTTTTTTTCGGATTACTATACCTTTGATTAGAATTTGAAGGGAATCAAATCCATGTTTTACATGTCTAAATAAAAAGGTTTTTATTGCCAGTTTCCTATAGGTATTTTAATGTTATATTTAACATGAGTTGAAACATTGACTTAAAATTTTCGTTTTGTGCTTTTCTTTCTAGTTCTAAATCTTTTTTTGTTGTTCTTCTTCTTAGTGGTGGAGTTCAAATTAGGGAAACTAAGGAAAAACCTGAAGCCATTAATTGAGGGGAGCAGCAGACAATTTGAAAAAACACTATTAAAAACATTTGAAAAACACTATTTGAAAAAACACTAGTTTTCGAATAAATAAATCTGCTAAAAAAGCTAATTTTAAGATATAAAATATTTAAATAATGCTAACATTTTGTAAAATTAAAATGCCCACATTTCTATCTAATTCATTATGCTAACAATTCTACTGAATTCATAAACAACAAGCATCTGTTTAAACATTACAGCTTATAAACAGTCACAAGACATAGTAAAATGTAAGTTTCTATATCACTTTTTCTCACTACATTTTCAAAATTATCAAAATAAAATAATTTAAATCGAATCATTAAAAAGTTGATTAAGTTAAAAATGTGTTAAAATGCGAAATTAGAATGATCATTTTATTTACAGGTGGAGGTAGGGGGAGAGGCCTCATAATAAACATTGGGTAAGGTCTCAAAATGTTTAAATCTGCCATTGATTCTTGCCATGCTGTTTTAATCTTACGTGCTTATTATGGACAAGAAATTTGTATATAAATTTGTATAAAATATAATATTTGTATCCACCTCTATGCAAATATTATTGAAAGAGAATAATGCAGTCCCATAAATATTTTAACTAAATGAATTTGATAGCTCACATAAGAACCTGATCCCTTAAACTTTTTAAGGAGTTACTACACTCATTGGCCAATGAATTAGAGACCTTTGAGATTTGCATTTGAATTCGTGCTAGGGATGAAGTATGCAAAGTTTTTGTTATGACGGAGGTTACACGTGGTTAGAATGCTGATATAAGCAATGTGTAAGAGTCCTTTTTGAGATGAATGAAGTAAAATGGGAAAAACGACAGATCTTTCACCATTTGATAAAGGGCTTATTTTTGGTGCCCGTTTAGCAGATGCCTCGATTTCGAAGACGGCAGATCTCACTGGGTTCTCAAAAGCAGCCATATCAAAGGTTTTCAAAAGTTAGAATCAGAACCCACAGTCCTTCTCCAGAAGATGTAACTGCGGTTCGAGCACAGTTTTCCAAGAGCGTGATCGGCGTCGTCTCCGACGAATTATATGGCAGAACAGGGACTCTACTGTAATTCAACTGATACAAGGTCAACCAAGGCTCTTCACGGCAGATTTCAGTTCGAACCATGCGCAGAGAATTGCAGAGGATAGGAATACACAGTCCAGGGCCTATGAGAAAACCACTCATTTCTAAAAGAAGACATTGGACATCTGAGGATTGGAAACGGGTAATGTGGTCGGATGAATCACGCTACATCTTATTTAGCACTGATGGAAGACGTCGAACTTGGCGAGAACCCCACTAAGTGAAGAACCCATCTTGCCTCACTCGCACTGTGCAAGGGTCTAAAGGGATTCATGATATGGAGCATGTTCTGCTGGCATGGAAGTGGTACCCCAATGTTCTTCGAGGATAAACAAGCAGCCATACGATACCTAGATATTCTGGCAGATCGTGAACCCTGCAATGTTGCATTTTTATCCTGATGGCGACGGATCCTTCATGGACGATAATGCAACTATACATCGTGCCAGAAGTGTTCAAAATTGGTTCGCAGAGCATCCATCTGATTTCCAACACCTTCCCTGGCCACCGCATAGCCCGGATCTTAACCCCAAAGAAAATGTGTGGGATATGGTGGACAGACGCATCCGACAGCACTCTCCTCTTCCATCTAATTTACAAGATCTAAAAAGTTGCATAGCCAAGGCATGTTATAGCTCTGGATGTAAATGCACAACAGAAGCTTGTAAACTCGATGCTCAAACGAATCAGAGCAGTTGTCCGTGCAAAAGGTGGTCCAATAAAATATTGATCTTGGGTTTCTAATTCATTAGACTGTGAGTGTATTATCCTAATATTTTATAAATCGTAATAGTTTAGAAATCATTTTATATAAATTTATTAATTTGGCAACATGGAAAAAAAGGGAAAAAATCGAGATCTATTTGTAGTCTCCTCTCAAATTAGAGGCGCTAAACAAAAACTAATTCTGTCTAATTGAAAATATGCCATTGAATCGAGATAAATATGCTTCACGTGGCGACAAGCATGTTAAATAAAAGTTAACTCGGTTTCCAAATCTTATATCAATCATTCAATACAATTCTCAATATGTTAATTTACAATGTAACTTCTTTTTTAAACTTTTTTTCTTCTTTTTGGCATAGAAAAACTATGTAACATCCTTGACCCAACAGAAATGGAACGAAATAAAGCAAACATTCAACAGTTAGGATTCTGTCTTCTTTGAAGTCCAGAAAAATTACTTTTATCGAGTTATATGCTCTTAAAGCATTGTTATTTTTATGGAAAAAAAGAAGACTCGGAACAACTTGCAGCCTCTTCATACAATGTGAAAAGATTTTCTCAATTCAAACCTTGAAGTTTTGAAAATTGTCCAAGCAAACTTTGCTCGGATACTGCTATTGTAATAGCACAATTTTACGTCTCATTCGTCGAAAGAAAACAATCGCCAATAGAAAGAAACTTTTGAATGATTTAAACGGATGTGTTTTAACCTTGACCCAAGCTGAAAACCGCAAGTAAAGTTCACTTTGGGGGGATGTCACAATGCTTGCGCAGTACTCAAACAAGTCTGTATGCGCTGTAAGCTTTATATCCATCAAGTTTAAGTGACGAAGGGGTAGAAAAAATATTTACATTAATGCTCTTTAAGTTTGTGTGATGAAATTTTACTTTCAATGTATACTGTGTAAGAAATAATAATTAAGAATTGAGTTTTTTAGAGTAATAAGTTGATATTTTACACAAAACAGCTGCATTTAGAATTTGCTGAAATATACAGTGTTTCTAGACATGAAAATTTTCTAGTTTCTTTTTAAATGAAAAATGCATCAAAAACTGTATTATTACCTTGTTTCTACTTCAATGCTTGTGAACAGAATTTTGATTATGCTTCGTATGATAAAAAATGCAAGAACATTAAATAAGTGATTAAAAAATAAATGATAAATGATAAATTAAGGTATAACAAGTAATATAAAAAATTAATTCAATTCCTATTTAGGTCAACAAAGAAAAACTTTTTATCAAATAATTACAATTAATATAAATAATTGATCAAAAAGTTATACATGGCCAAAACAAAATCAAGTCCGAATCTAGAATCAGAACTCACTCAATTGGCGTTGAATTTTCAATGGCAGTTCAGGATTAAACACCATTACAGGCAACGCAAATGCGTGCATTTTCTACGCCAGTTGGGGAAACGTAATACAGAAAAGAAATTTCTATTTTTCTTTATTCCGTATTATTTTAATTCAAAAATGCTTCAAAAGGAATCCTAAAAATTGATTAATTAACAATGTTTAATTATAAATGCATCAAACATTAAGAAAATAATCTGAATAGTTTGAAATAATTATTCGAAAGCATGTTAATCCTAACTTCATTAGCGTAGCGGAAAAGACAAACTGAAGTCTTACATATTTGGCGTTGGTGAAATGAATATTTTTGGTGAGAAAGTTAGTTTTTAGTTATTTAATAAAAAAATTAATGAATTAATATTTGAAAAAATTGTATTAACATTAAATGTCATCGACTACAAGTTTAAAAATATTTTCTAGAACTTCATTGGAGGAATAAAGAGTATGTTATTAAAAATTGAGAATTCGAACAATATAAATATATATAGGGAAAGTGTGAATTAATAGTGGGGAATTGAAAAATGTTAGAACATTTTATTATTAGTACACGATAGAATTCAAATGCGTCCGTTAATAATTGCTTTTTATAAAACTTGTTTTTAATGCAATAATTTCTTTCATATTTCAATATTAAATATAAAAGACTTTTCTATTGCCACTCATTTTAATAAATTCGCCTCTTATTTTAAATAAATAAATTTAAAAATCCTTTAAAACTTCTGAAAAAGGCCACAAAAATATTTTTTAACAATATGATAAATAAATAAACATAAAATGAAGGTAAAATAGTCTGGTAGGTAAAATCTCGCCAACCCGGTGGGCACGCTAATAGTTGGGGGTTAGGCTCTTCCCATCGATGACGGGATGTAATTCCTTCGGGGAGGGTTGTATCGTGGCCGTTGATGGCCATTAGGACTCAACCACAGTTCCCGCCAATTTCGGTTGCAGCGGTCCGGTCATTCAATGCTGATGGTTAATCCATGTGCCTTCGTGTCTGGTCGGAGAGTCTGTCTATGACTTACCCTCAGAAGCTACTGCACCCCTCCTTTCATTGTAAAGCGGAACACGAGAACAACGACAAATTCGATTTAATCAATTAGTAAATTGTTACTTATTCATTAACTGTGAAAAAGGAAATTTAACTATAATTGCCAAAGAATAAATTAATACGCTAATGAACATGCGTGATATAAAAGGCAAATTATTGAATATATTTTATATTTTTTCCTGTTTATATAACTAATTATTTCATTAATTAACATGTTTCATTTTCATTAACGTCATTAATTTAAAATATTTCATTAATTTAATCGCTTATTAATTACTTATATAGTTCATAAATATTAATAATAAATATTTGATATCATTCGTTTATGCCAAATTTACCATGTTTTGTTGTATTATTGTTGACCATATATATACATATGCACTATAAGTACCTATAAGTAAGGAATGTATAAATTTTTTTTATTATAGGTGGAACGCATTCTTTTTCTTAGAGCTTCTGGTATATTTTACACCAACTTTTAACCGGCGTCCTGGCATAGAGGTAGCGCGTCTTCACCATGATCTGATTGTCAGGCATGGTTGTTCTTCTATGTTCTATTTATAAGGCTTGTGAATGTGCCCCCATGTAAAAAGGCGCCATGCAAGCGAATGTGATGAGTGAGTAGCTAAGTCTTAATTTTGGCCCTTGTTGGCACTGCTTCCAAAAACAAGAGATGCTCTTTTCGGCTTAAAATCGCTGATGAAATCATCAAGCTTGTCCATGGCAAGTGACATTAAAAACAGCAACAACAACTTTTAAATTTTTGGTAAAATATCACAATAAAAAATAATAAATAAATACAGAATGCTTCATTTAGTTGAGAAATCGAAGAAATTAATAATAGTGAGATTAAAATTGAATAAGATAAGAATATTTTATTTGCGCAACTGACATAATTTATCTTTCAAACAGAATTATTGGATTGATTTGATATGAAAACATATTAATAAAACTATCTGCAACCGATGGTCAAATAAGACACAAATTTTGCCCAACGCAAAAACCAAAAATCCAAACGAACACATTCTTTGCTGACCGTTGATCTAGATTCGGAACGAGTTTGCGTGATTAGAATTTAAATTATCCGCTCTCAAACTATGCTATGGTTTTCAATTGATTGTAAATGTAAATGATGCAATTACTGTTCTACATAATATGTTGTTATTCTGTTTTTTTTAATTTTATACATGTTGTTTATTCCGATAGTTTTCATTTTCGCTTTTAATGTGAGTTAAAACTATTTGGATTAGCTACACCGTGTTTCCTTTTTTTTTCACTTACTCTCAAATAAGGTTGTTATTTCTCTTCACCAAAAATTATGAATTTAGAAAAAAGCTGTGTGTGAAACCCGAGTATGAGTATTTTATTTTTGGTTGTGTAGTTGATATAGAGAGCATGCACTTTGGAGACCCAGTTTATGACGAATTTTTTTAATTGAACTTTTAGAAATCCCTTTTCTCCCCTAAGTATCACACGGACCTTACAGAAGTCGACAACCCATTACATGAAGACATCCCAAACAGAACAGTCACTCACGCATCACATTCGCTTGCACAGCCCCTTTTCACAGGGAGGGGGGCACATTCGAACACATCACGGATATAACAGATAAAGAACAACCATGCCTAAACCGGGACTTGAACCCGGGACACCCAGATCACAGGGAAGACGTGCTACTCTTGTTCCATGACGTTTACTTTTGTGGCGAATTGAAATAAAAATTTGATACAAAACTACACTTTTAGTTTCCGGATCACATACTAAATTTCAGATACCTAAGAAGTTGCGTTTTTACTTTCACGAATACAAACATATCATTATTACTTTCACGAATACAAACAGTGCATCTTTACTTTCACGTATACAAACATTGTATTTGTATTTCTCGTAAACAAACATTGCATTTTTACTTTCTCGTATAGAAACATTGCATTTTTTGTTTTTTATGTTATTTATTCTGAAAATTTTCATTTTTGCTTTTAATGTGAGTTAAAGCTAACTGGATTGTCTACATACAAATGGATCAGCTTAGTATACAAACAGTGCATTTTTACTTTCACGTATGCAAACATTGCATCTTTACTTTCACATATACAAATATTGCGTTTTTACTTTCTTGTACATATATATTTTTCATGTATACAAAATATGCATTGAAAAACTATTCTGTTTTTTTAAAAATAGAAATTTTGACAAATTTACTTGTCTTATTAAAAAAAGATAGATTTTTTTTTTTTTGAAATCATGCCTATCTGTTTTATGTCCTTGAACACGATAATTCAAAAGCGTGGTGTTAGGCTGATGAAATCTGATGTATAGTCTTTATAATAAATTTCTAGATTATTATTTAATTTTAAAAGAAATCCATTCAGAGAAAGCTTGTCTCTCCCACTGACTATCCATCTAGCTCCCCATCTAATTTAAATCCTAATTAATTCCTTAGCTTTTATCTTAATTTAACCCGTATTAACTTAATTCTAAAATGTTCTCTTATTCCCTGATACAATTACACATTTTTTAATTCAATTAATGCAATATGAGCTCTGTAAAATCGCTTTAATCAACACTTTCCCAAGTGAAGAGATCTGTCATGCTTTGCAAATTCCTTTAAAAGATACCTAAATTCCCTTTACTTAAATCGACACGTGTCAAGAAATCCCAATCAAAATACCGCAGTACCGCAAAACATGGGGATAAACATTTTGTTCGCTCGTTTATTCTTCTGCTCTTGTATCGTCAGTGAACAAATTTAAGTTTTGTCGACGCTTCATGTGCATAAATGATGTTTCCCGGGATGGAATAAAGTGAAGTTTAAAAATTCGAAGTATCTTCTCTCTTTTCGGACACGAAACTTCTTTAAAATATATGTTTTACATATATACATTAATTGAATCTATCGCGGCAATAATTTTAAATTTTAAAACAGTTTTGAAGCTTCGACTGTTTTGCTTTTGCAACACAAACATCAAAACTAATTCATGACAGAAACTTACATTTCATTCTTTGTCTTGGAAATTTGACTCAATTGATTGAGAACACTAAAATTATTCATCTTTAGTCCATCATTCGTGAGTTCAATGTACATCAAATATTATACATTACAAATCAAAAACATCGCAAAAGCAATTTCCCAATAAAAGATTTAAAAATTCCTTCTGAAAGATTCGATATCGTGTAATCAACTGGGCAATTTCTATCTTGAGCAGATTAGCCAAGCCAGCGATCATCTGCTGAAACAGCTAAAACGTCAATAAACTTGTCTCGAAACACGTGATTACCATTTCACTTTCCCTTTCGATTGCCGACTGCTGGGCTCGGCCTACTTAAACGCGGACAGCTCAACAATTGCTCAAGACTACTTACAACAGCTGGAATGCCGCTCTTCCGCTGTTTCACCACAAGGCCACGGGAATGGCCCACCCTCCGGGGAGAGCGAAAGTCACGGGAAACTTATTGCAGGTGGTCATCTTCTTTGAATATTGAAGGTGACTAGTGATTAGAAAGTTTTTTTTTTGAAGCAGGATCTTCCAAAATTGAATGACAACATACCTACCATGTTAATTAAAGATATTCGTGCGGATGTGTATTTGAAAAAAAAAATCCACGTCTTTATACATTTTAGCTGTAAAAATAGAAAATAAAAGTACATCAAAATCCTTCAGTGATTGTCATTTAATTCTGTTTCTTTTTGAAAATAATAAACAGAACCCCTATTGATGATAATGATGTGTCCGCTTTACAACGAAAAGAAGGATGCAGTAGCTTCTGAGGGTATGGACTTCTGAATACCCGAAGACAGAAGTCCGACTTCTAGTTCATGTGAGGATGACACACAAGCACTCGCTTGCACAGCCCCTTTTTACAGGGGAGCACATTCACATACCTAAAAAATTGTACACAGAAGAATAACCATACCCTAATCGGGACATCAAATTGTACGTAAAAGAACAACCGTAACCTAATCGGGACACCAAATTGTACATAGAAGAACAGACATGCCCTAATCAAGACACCAAATTGTACATAGAAGAACAGCCATGCCCTAATCGGGACACCAAATTTTACATAGAACAGCCATGCCCTAATCGGGACACGAACCCGGGACTCCCAGATCACGAAGCAGACGCGCTATATCTGTGCCAGATAGCCGGTAGAACCCTTATTAACCCTCTATGGGCCGAATTTTTGTTTTAATTCCAAAAAAATAGTAGTTACGAAATATTAGAAATTATAAACCTATATATGCAAATGAAAACTAATTTTTGTGTGTGAACAGTTTTATTGCGTTAAAATCATTATGTGACTTTCAAGTCACACAGGCCTATAAAGTTTGCACTTCTGTGTATAATAGTTCATATGTGAAAGTCCACAAAACAATTTGCATTTGGTGTAAAGCATAAATGTACATGCATCCATAAACATAGTTTGGTAATCACCAAGAAAAGCACAAATAATTTCAATTGGATCAAATTGTTCGCGTAGTATTATCGCGGAGTATAACTGCATAGCAATTATTTTGCTATTTCGGGCTGATGAGCCTAGTAATGGTCATGAATACTAGTATTGGCTGTGTTTGCAACGTCATAGAGTTAAGATTTATGCGCCACCTCATGAAAAAAAGCTATAATTTTTTAGTAAAATGTCGATACATTAAAATGTGACCTGAAAGTTACGCGGGTCCATAGAAGGTTAATTCTAGTAATAAACTGTTAATCTCTTTTACCTCCGCAATTAGTCTATTAAATTGAGGAAAATAGAATTCAACTGTGCATAACCCAATTTATTCTGGTTTCAAACTACTAAAAGCGTTGGAAATTAAAAAAAAAGATCTTAATTTTCTGGTATGAATCACCTCCCATTCGTAGCTCTTTTAACAGTAAAATGAATAATAGTCAAAGAATAGTAGCATAGTATCAGGATTTGATTGGCGGATTAATTAGAAGATAAAAGACCACCATTGACCCATGATAATAAGTATTGAAGCACTCCAATATTTGTAGCCCTTTAAATCTCAAACTGCAAAGCAATTTAAAGTTTTTTTTTAAAAAAAATATATGGATAATTTGATAAATAACGATAAAAGTCACTGCCGTAAGGTGCCATAAATATTATTATTGCTACAGTTCATCATTGGTAGATCGATAAATAATAAAATGTATTACAGATAAAATGTTTTACAGATGAATAAGATCCCAAAAGACAGTAGATAAAACATATATCATACAGTGACAAAATTGTCACATTTGAGACAGTACATCTCTAAATCGCAAACTGTGTAACAACATTTAATTAGATTTTTTAATAGTTGAGTTGGTAACAGCTAGTAGTTAAATTCATTGACATATGATGTCGAAAGAATTAACTCTCTCAGTTCTTTATGCTTCAAAATGTTTAGTAATTAAGAAAAAGTTTTGTTTCATAAATGAATCAGAGGATAAAGGGCACTAGTTAAAGTAATAGAGTGATATTACAATGGCAATAATTCAACATTTATATTTCTCTAAAGCTCAAATTATTAGAAATTGAAGAAGAATACGCTCAGTAGATACCTCAAATTACATAGTAACTGAAGTAGAATACGTTACGTATATAGCTCAGATTATATAGTAATTGAAGCTGAATACATTCCATGGATAGCACAAATTATATTGGGTCGTTCGAAAAGTACTTTCGTTTTTTCTCGACAAAGGATTTAATTGTATTTTTTTATTCCAACTTCACACTTAAGACGTAATTTAGAAAAAGTTTTGTTTCATAAATGAATCAGAGGATAAAGGGCACTAGTTAAAGTAATAGAGTGATATTACAATGGCAATAATTCAACATTTATATTTCTCTAAAGCTCAAATTATTAGAAATTGAAGTAGAATACGCTCAGTAGATAGCCCAAATTACATAGTAACTGAAGTAGAATACGTTACGTATATAGCTCAGTTATATAGTAATTGAAGCTGAATACATTCCATGGATAGCACAAATTATATTGGGTCGTTCGAAAAGTAATTTCGCTTTTTCTCGACAAAGGATTTAATTGTATTTTTTTATTCCAACTTCACACTTAAGACGTATAATCATTGTATGTTTTGAGAGGTGATA
>JAOUZG010046508.1:82757-93220 GCA_026289955.1 Argiope argentata | reverse complement strand
TCATTTTCACCAAAAAAAACGAAATGACTTTTCGAACAACCCAATATAATAATTGAATACGTTCTGTAGATAGTTCAAATTACATAGTAATTGAAGTAGAATACGTTCTGTAGATAGCTCAATCGGTAGGAAATATTATATTAAAAACAAAAAAAAAAGGCTAAGATATAATGAACCACAATAATAGTTCATGCTAAAATACCAAAGTC
This sequence comes from Argiope argentata, assembly GCA_026289955.1. Classification (NCBI taxonomy): domain Eukaryota; kingdom Metazoa; phylum Arthropoda; class Arachnida; order Araneae; family Araneidae; genus Argiope; species Argiope argentata. The sequence goes on along the minus strand of JAOUZG010046508.1, from coordinate 93,011 downwards.
AATATAGTTAGAGTTGTTGAAAACTTTTTCCTGAAAAAGTTTTGTTTTATAACAAAATTTAGCAATATTTCAATGTTTCTTGCTGAAATAAAATAACGATTTTATAATAGCCATAATTCCCAAAGAAATAAGAAAAAGAAAGAGAAATTTTGTATCCAGTAAGATTCTATACTTGCCGGACAAGTACAGAATACACAATCAGATTTTTTTCAGTCCAGAATGCTGAAAAACCGTACAGTCTCATCAAAAGGCAAAGAATTTTTACGTAAAAAATGAAAAAGAAAAGCCTAGGTGAACAACCTAGATTATTAATGGTTTCAATAAAAGCTTTCCTTTCACAGAAAATGCGGCCTGTAAAGGAAATAAATGTCCCGTTACATGGTGTCTTGTTCATTTTTGAAGCCTTTCCGCACGACAAGCAAACACGCGCGTTTAATATCACCCATAAAGAAACTAAAGAGGATGCAAAAACGGACTCGTGAAGTTCCTTTTCATAAATTTTCTTCTTGTCCATTCTTAAGTAGACCTTGAACGGGATAAAATAGCTCTATTCATGTACTATTATGTTGGAAATAAAGCTTTTAACGTTTCTTTTTTCTCAACGAAACATGTCATCCAGCAACGAGCCTTTTCTTTAGAAGGTTACTTTCTTTTTGTTTGAGGTATTCTGAGTTAAATAATGATTTGAAAGGATTTGATTTGAATCAGAGTTGCTAATGCCTCGCAGTAGTGACAATCACGTGAAAAAGTGATTTTCTAAAGAAGAGAAAATCAATTCGTTTGCTGAGCAATCAACTGGAATCATTATTATTTTTTCCCATTCTAGTCTAGCTTACATTTATTAATTATTATTTCTCTAAAATGTGAATGGCAGTGGGTAATTAAATAAATGTAATAATTTAAAAAGTTTATACTTTTTCTGCGTTAGAATCACATGATAAAAACGTTTCATTTTTTTATCATGCGATTATTATTTTAATTTTCGTGCAATAATAAGTATAATAAATGAATTTGAGTACGTGTGAAGTGGATAAACCTCATCCTGTTGAGATTTTGTAATCTATAGCTTTGTAAATCTGTAAGTTATAGAAGCCAAAATACTTTTTATATGTACAGATACGTGACATAAGAATTTAAGAATGTATGTGTTCGTATTCATAGAGACGGTACAAACAAGCAGTTTTAATTTCGATCTTATTTTTCGGATTGACCAAAGTTCAAAATAGCGGTTTTTAACTTATGTTTCCTTTTATTTTCAATGACCGCCCATTGTTGTCTCTCTCAACATTTCCACTGTGCAAAAATATTATTGTTGACTTTAAGGGCTTGTTTAGATCAAGAAATAAATTACTTAAATTATTCTGATATCGCCAGCTCAAGTATCGTCCTCGTCATTGGTTACGGTACCTCCCAAAATAGCCCTAATATTGTTTTAAAACGGGGCGTTAATATAACTAAACTAAACCGAGTTTGCCATATTTTTTTTAAAAAAAATTACGTTGGAATTTTAAATAAAAAATATTTGATTTAGTAATTTTGTTCTGGAAAAGGGATTTCGAAATTTTCAGATCTTAATCCAACCCAGAGGCCAAGTAATTTGGCATCTATTTTATTGATAGGTTAAATTACAAAATTCATTAATCAACAAAAGCCTGAATGGGAAGGAACTTATTGGTAATCTTGAAATTAATGCATTTTGTCTATTTGTTTAGTATTTTCCTACAATCGGCAGTAATTCTGTCAGAGATACTGATAGGAACGTGTCAATATGTGTGATGTATCACCAGTGTTTGTCTTCCCTCAACATATAAATCGATTATAAATTGTTGATAAGAATTCTTTTTGTACATGAATATATTGGAAACAGCATCGAAAGATTGGCGTATATTATTTTTAAAAAATTTAGTCAATTTCTACTCACATCAACGAAGAAAAATTTAACATTAATTACTTTTTATTAAATAATTATAATTGATATAAATAATTTATCAAAACATTATTGATTATCACAAGATTTGAGCTCGAATTCTTCCCCTTCACGCGAAAAAATACCAAAATCCTCACATCTTACCGATTGAGCTGCTTGCCTGTTGAGTTCCATTTTTATTACAAACAGCAAAAACTCTATTAAAAGTATTAAAAACTAATTAGATTTAATGAATGAATTAATATTTGAAAAAACTGACTTAACATCGAGTGTCATCCACTACAAGTGTAAAAATATATGTTAGAACTTGAATAGATGAATAAAAAAATATTTTATAAACGATTGACAGTTAGAACAAGATGTTTATATAGAGAGTGTTAATTGTTGTTGTTACTTATGGCACTTGCAATGGACAATCCCCCTGCTTTTAAAGCAGCAGATTTAAGCCGAAAGGAGCGTCTCTTGTTTTAGAAGTAGAACCAACTAGGGCCAAGAGTACGACTTTAGCTACACGCTCTGCACATTCGCTTGCATAGCCCCTTTTTACAGGGAGGGGGGGCAGTCACACATCTCACAGATAGCGCACAAAAGAACAACCATGCCATAACCGGGATTCGTATCCGGGACTCCCAGAACAGAGGAAGACTCGCTACCTCTGTTCCAGAAAGCCGACTGAGAGTGTGAATTAATAGTAGGAAAAGAAAAAGAGGCATCTAAAAAGAGATACTCTCTGTAATGTTTAACACCTTCAATGGGACCAGACTATTAAACAGACAAAGTAATCAAATGCTTCGATGGGCACCGCTCCCTCGAGATTTTATTTACAGACAAATTAGTTGTTTTGTTTAAAAAAATTGAATAGAATATTTCAATATCTTTTTCAATTCATTGATACGAAATTTGACACAGTTGTTCGATGCGGTGTCAAAACTTCATATTATATTATATATTTTTGAATTATATGTAGCGTGCTGCTGCAGCACTTATAATTGTAGATGCATTAATTATCTACATTTCTGATAATAGAACAGTTTTTATAATTCCCTGCAACTTGTTGATTCATTTTTCAGTTGTCGCGCTCAAATGTAAAGGAACATAACCTGCGACAATTTCGGTCCAGATTTACATTTTTGGTCCAAAAACCCTTTACAATTTGCAATTAGCTTGATTCATTCTGTTTTTGCGATATTGCTTCTGCACATAAGTTTCAAACCAGTGGGAGTGTTTTTTTCTCACATTTTTCTCTTCTGAACCGTAATAAAGTTGTTTACCCTCTCCCCAGACATAAAAATTGCTACTTTTGATTAAGGCTGTGAACGCTCCGAGTGTGGTGTTTATATTTTCAAAATCTCGAAAATAAGTGTTTGATATTTCTTATTATAGCAAGAGAGAGAGAGAGTATGCGTTTGGAATCTCTTTTTTTTTAATTCACTGAAAACAAAATTTGATTTGATACACAGAACACAAATTTAGTAACATAACATATGAAATTTCATTTATTTAAGTCATTGCATTTTTGAGTTACGTGTTGTGTTCAGAGTCTGACTAAGGCAGGGGGATACGGGGCAGTTCTCCCAGGCCCCCACGTCAGAGGGGACTTCCAAAACGGATTGAAAGTTTATTTCACGTTTCCTTCTTTGATAAACATTTTTTAACATTGCATTATAAAAACAAATATATATATGAATACGTAACTTACATAACGCCATCCTGTGCCTATAACGGTAAGTTACCTAACCAGTTAAATGAGCACAAGATGGGAGAAAGAAAAAGAAAGAAGAAGAAAAAAAGAAAGAAGGAAAAAAAGAGGAAATTTATTATTATTATTAAAAGGAAACAAAATAAATATAGGGGGACCCCAAAGAAATTCTTGGTCTGGCCCTGAATTTGGCTGAGTCGGGCCTTGTACGTGTTTACTGATAATTCAGCACTTTGGTGAGGGATTCAAAACTTGATTTAGCTCCTTGAATTTTGTAATTATCGTGCTTACTTAAATTTTAAAAAAAATCCTCTTAATATATTTCTTTGTAAGATTTGACAGAAATCTGCACTTTTTACCTTAAGACCGTGAACCGAATTTCATTCCACTAATTCAAAATATTTTAATTACGTGTCCACAGATAGACTGACAGAATTTCTAGAATTTGTTTCCTTAGACACAGGAAAGTAGGAAAAAAGGAAATTCGTCAAAATCTTCAGATGGGATTTTTTGACAATTTCAATATTCCTTTACTTAGAACGTATGTATACAAATGTACGCCGAATACGAAAGTGAAGAAAGGTGTCAAAATACACAATTGAGTTCCATCTTTATCATTATGAATTAGAAACGCCCATCTGAAGAAATTTGGAATGTAAAATTTCAGCATTGGTGGAATTACAGTTTTGTAAAGGACCAAGAATTTTATGCGAGGGAGACGGGTATAAATCTTTATTGGCTAATATTGAAGAAGGATTCGTAAATACATGTATCATTGTCACCGTTAATAACATACAATTTTTAAATATAATTTGCTATAAATTTTATATTATGAATTAGAAATGCCCATCTAAATATAATTTAATATATTTGCTATAAATTTTATTAAAATACTGCTCATTCAAGTATTCGAAAATCTCCGAGCTTCTGAGCAAAGATCAAGCTTGTATTTAGTCAAATTAAAGGTGATAGAAATCAAAGCGAAAGAAAGTTGATGAATAGGGGACAAGTCTACACTTAAGAATAAAGCAAACTCGGATTATTTACGAATTTTGAAAGCAAAATAATTACGGTAGGTAGAGTACATTCTTATACATTTAGTTTTGCGTTTGTATGTTGATGCCCTTTGCTTTAGCATTTTAACATGTCTGTTTTTATAGTATGCTGTATTGTTTTACCATTTGTTTAGCGCAGAATAATCACACATAGCTCTTGCACAGAAAAATTTAATTTAATATAAGAATATAGCTAAGCTAAACATTTTTCTGTTATAGAAAATTCTAAAACATTAGTTTAAATTAATGATATTTTAATAAGTAATATAAAATTTTAAGCATACTCTACTGTGGTCAACAAAGAAAAATCTATTTTTGTTCTTTTTTTTATTAAATTATTACAATTATTGTAAATTTATCAAAAAGTATTGATTTTCGCATGAATTGAACTCGCATTCTTTACCTTCACGCGAAAAATACTGAAATCCTCGCATTTTACCGATTGAGCTACTGCCTGTATATTTCAATTTTCATCAAAAACTTCTGAAACTCTATTTTAAGTATTAAAAATGAATTAAATTTGGTTAATGAATTAATATTTGAAAAAACTCTATTAACATCATGTCATCCACAACAAACTTTAAAAAAAGTGTATATGAACTTGAATGATTGATTACAAAGTCTTTCATTAAAGATTGAAAATTTGAACAAAATATATATAGGGTGAGTGTGAACTAATAATAGGAATTTAAAAACAGGAAAATCTAATATATAATGTCTTCTTTTTGTGTACGGGAAAGTAAAAAGGTAAAAGTACTCATTATGCATAAAAAGTATACTTTGCAAATGCAATCAATGAATGTTTATAATAATAAGAAGAAAAAAAACATTGAACCCTGAAAGTCATTTTTTGCTGAAGTCTAAATACATGAGGAGGGCATAGACATGTAGTGGGGGTAGTATTTTGCCGATTTTCCTCAACACTGGTGACTTATATTTAATTTTAAAACAAGGAATGATGAAAGGGGGTAATAATACCTTTGCTATGGATCATTTTCATCCGTATTTCGCTAACTGTCTGCACGCAAAGTGCTTAGAACACTGTTTCAGGAAAAGAAAAGGTTTCAAAATAAGAAATAAGTTCACATAAAATTTACAAAGTTCGACTTCATTACCTGATCTCATGTACGACCGTTCAGATTTCTAGAAAACAGCAGTTGAGCAATTGGACAGGAAAAGTGACCTTGAGAAATTTCTCATGTGACAACAGAAATTGAGTTCTTTTGTCTTGCAAATGATGGAAATTTCATTCAAGACAAGGGTATATTTGCATAACCTTGGCTTCGTTTTACCTTATTTGTTTTCTTGGGGTTGTCTAGAGGCTTCTGTAAACACTATCGGGATTTCGTTCCGAACTGATAATATTAAGAATCCGAAATGATTGCAGTTTCCAGTCTTTGCAAATATTTGATCATTTTTGCATGCAATTAGAAATTGAATTGTATGGATGAAAAACCTGCTGACTTGATATGACGTAAAATCGAATTCATTATTATTTTGTGGTTTTCTTTTATTTTATCAGGAAAAAGTTAAAAGCTTCTGTATTACTTTAGTCTCTTAACTGTTTTATTTTTATTTTTATTACTTAATTATATGAAAGAAAGTTTTGTAGTCGGCGTCCTGGCTCAGAGGGGTGCCTTCCTTGTCTCGGGTTCGAGTGCCGGTTGCAGCATGAGCATTCTATCTGTGACGTGTGTATGGAAGTGTCCCCCACCCTGAAAAAAGGGGCTGTGAAAACGAATGTGATGAGTGAGTAGCTAAGTCGTACTCTTGGCCCTAGATGGCGCTATTTCAAAAACAAGAGACGTCCCTTTCGGCTTTAAACTCGATGATCCCTCGGCGAAACTTATCCAAAGCAAGTGCCATAAGAAACAACAGCAACAGTTTTACGGGAACCCGCCATCTTCTCAATTAAAATTAGTTATTCAATTAAAAATATACGGAATAATTAGGGCCAGACTTAACCTAATTGGGGCCAGGGACAAAAACTTTTTGGGGCCCCCTCTGCTTCACTACTTTAGTAATGAGGAACATGCATTAAAAAAGAAAAAAAAATTCGATTTGATTTGGGGGTCCTCCACTTATGTGGGGCCCAGGGCAACTGCCCCTTTTGCTTCTCCCTTAGTCAGGCCCTGATAATAATTCAGTTAAAAAAATAGAGAGAGAGAAGTATCTCTATGTATAATTCACTTAATACAAGTAATTGCTTATTGTTCCAAAAAATAAATATATATAATTGTTTTCAAGTTGAATTTCCCCCGAAAAATAAATTTACGTCTTTTTACCATTCTATAAGTAATTTTAACAATCAGAATTGAAAAATGAATAAATAAAGCATTAAAATGATCACCGTCTTGAATAGTGCCTGAGAAGCAATATTCGAATGCAAAGGGTTAATAATGATGTTTACTAAAAGATATTGTTCTAAACTTTGTTTGAGTCAAAGAGATCTAAACTTTAAAAAGTTCTTTGAATCTCGAAAGATTTCTGATAAGAACTTTTTTGAATACTGCAAATGCAACGTTCAAAAAATACTTATCTGTTAATTAATATAAGCCAAAAAATTATGTAATATATTTTAATTGACGTATTCTGTCTAATAGAATCAAGGAAGTCCTAAAAATATAGTGGCATATGCTTAATTGTTAGAAACCGATTCTGTATTCTGATTTTATACATTAAATGAAGATTTTTTCTCAGGCAACATGTTGTAACTCAAGATTCATTCAATAAGCTATTATCTAGAAAATGAAACTTCAAGTCCATTTGTGATAAACAAATATTATAATTAATTTTGTAATTTATTTTCTTCAATTCCTTAAAGATTAAAAATCATCTATAAGAAAATATAATCATTATAATGATGTTAATATGGCTGAAGAAATTAATGTTTTACGCTCATTTTATGCTTTCCAAAACAATTGTAACCGATAAAAAATTTCAGCTTTACCTTGAAAGTTATATAATTAACTGCAAATTAATCAACACAGAAAAAAAAATTGAAGTTAAAAATAACTTACTCGATGATTTTGAGAGCAGCTCCTTTTTCATTGAAGCTTCTAAATTCCCAAAAATAAATTGTTTTTACAGTTAAACACTTCACAGAAAACATTTTAAGCATAGACTTATACGATGCATTGTTTATGGTTTTATGAGTCTATAAACTCCAGATTTCTTTGTTATATTTCGTGAAAACGGGATTCGAAACATAAACATAAAACAATCGTTAAGAAAAAAAAAGGATTTCATTGAAAGTACTGGTGGTACCAAGTAATCTTAGGACTCTGAAGGACATGATGTCTAAAACTGTCAGTTTTTTTGCCAACTGTTTGAAAATTTGTAGAGGAGGAAGTGATCAGTTTTATGATCACTTTGCTGGCCAATTATCTAGAAGAGAATATCAGTTTGACAGATTCGGTCAATGTAAGGATGGACATTGCTACAATCCACAGTCGGCCACTACAAGTCCTGCCGATACTGCTTCGATCAGTGATGGCGGGGTGTTCGACTGTACAGAAGAAGTACTGTGCTGCTCCTTTATAGGTACCCAAATAAAATATTTCCAAACACAATGATGTAGGCAACCACAGATATTTAACCAGTCAACTGTTTCCACCTCTTCCGAAAACGCGTGTCTAAATTTTGTCTCAAAAATGTAACGATGTTAAGTATAATCTTCAAACACAGAACAAGGCCGCGGTGTCATGGTGGTAAGGTTTTGACTTGTGAGCCATAAGGTATCAGGTTCCAGACACAATTCCATTGAAGAACAGTCGTGTAAGGGAGTCTGTTACGTTAAATTCGTCAAGGTCAAACGTCCTCCCGCTGGTGGAGTGGGGTGGGGAGAGGGTACCAACTCAGGTGTCGTCTTCGTCGTTTGACAGTGGTTCACAATTATTAGGCCCGCCCCAAAATAGTCTCAGAGTTGCTTTACAACGGAACGTTGATATAAGTAAAACAAACACAAAGCATGCGCCATATAAAATTAAGTTGCAAAAAATGACTTTTTTTATTTCACCAATCACATTTATTTATTTACTTAAACTCACTTACATTTTTTTAATGAGTGAAAAGTATAAAAAATTGAATTTATTATTTTAAGTTATTACAGAGTTATTTTAATCTAAACATGAACAAAGCTTAATAATCTTTTATTTGTTCCTTTGATTTCAATTTGGTCTCAAAATATAATAACCATCTTGAAACTTACGAATATATTTGAGTTTTTACTAAAATTGTAATTGAATTTTTCAAACTGCCTCTATTTATTATACTTTACGAATACACTCGTCATAATGCTCGACATTGATCCTTTTCCATGGCGAATATAATCGTCGAAAATAGTTAACTGGTTAAGCAGGTTATATGGCTGAGTAAATTTAATAATTTTTATGTCTAATAGCTATTTTGAGCATTTAGAAAGTTTCAAATTATGAAGTTAACGTGTATAATATTACCCAGTTAAACGCGAAAATTATTTTTTAATGTTCTTCAACCCCTTCGTTTTTAAGTCAAGCCATGGCGCATATCCAGATCGAACGCAATACAAATTGTTGTATAGTAAATTTTTCAAAAAATCGTAATAATGCGAATAAGATTTCATTTTTATTTGATAAAAAAATTACATGTCAATCGCTCCAAAAGAAAGACTTGAATTGACGCGTATATACACGAACAACGGACTTAGCTGGCTAATACTTTAATCATAATATGTCGGCATATATATATAAAGAGGAAAGGCTCTCTGGAAATAGGACTGTTTTGACTTATAGTTATCAAATTCCTACAAATATATTTTAGAGGAGGGGTTTCACATTTTGGGAATTCGCATTTTATATTCGAGTTTTTTTAGAAATCCTGTCTGATTAAAAATGAAACCTTTTAAAATTTCCCCCTGATAACAGACGAATAATAATATTTAACGAAAATGATTTTTATACCATTTTAAAATTTAAAAGAATTGTATCTTTAATATTATCAATTTAGCAGCGATTCAATTTCGTTTATGAATTTCAATTACCTTTTAAATAGTATTTTTTTTGTATAATTTTCTACAACTCTTTTCATTGCTGCAATAAAATTCAAATTATTTTTATAATTTCATTCAAATTTTTTATATAACATTTAGAAATCCCCGTGCGCCACTAAGTATCACACCGGACTTACAGAAGTAGACAACACATTTATATAGAGGCATCCCACACAGAACAGCTACTCACGCATCACATTCGCTTGCACAGCCCCTTTTAACAGGGAGGAGGGGACATTCAAACGTATCACAGATAGAACAGATAAAAAAAAACATACCCGAACAGGGACTCTAACCCAGGACGCCAAGATCACCGGGAAGATGCTCTACCCCTGCACCAGGACGTTAAGCCATTCAAAAATTTAACCCTCTGATTGCATGATTTTTTAAAAATTACTATATAAAGGGGCTGTTCGCAAATTAGTTCAAATATTTTCTAACGAAGTGAAAAGATACTGTTTGTTAAACCATAATAATATAATAAAAATCTGTAAATGACACACACACACACACACACACACACACACACACACACACACACACA
>JAOUZG010046508.1:40666-72877 GCA_026289955.1 Argiope argentata | reverse complement strand
TATATATATATATATATACTAGCTGACCCGGCAAACGTTGTTTTGACATATAGTTTCCTAGTAATAAATAATTTCCTAGCATTCCCGTACCCGGCATTGCTCGGGTAATGGAATTAGTGGGGGATAACAGTGCTACGTGCACTTAGTTACGAAATTCCTCTATAATAATTACTTATTGTCTATAATTTTTTCCCAATTTTGGGAGGGTCCCGGTGCCCCTGGATTCCTTATATATATGCCCTTGTACTTACCGATCCTTAAGGATGCTTTTAAAGTAGTTATTTTCTTTTCAAACGTAGGCTATCAACTTTTTATTGTTATACCTGTGTTTAAGCAAGAACTTCTTTGTATACAACATTTTTTTGAGTTTTTTTTTCTGTTGATAAATTCATTAAGCTGCTAGATGAACTGATTCGGGAGAAAGCTACATAAAATTGGCCGTTTGAAAAACATTCTCCTCTTAAATTGATCCCTGCTACTTTTAATTTCTGTCCTTGTGACTTATTAACGGTTATTGCAAAGCAAACTTTTACGGGAAACTGCACTCTTCTAAATTCAAAAGGATACCCCGACGGAATTAGTGGACTGCGGGGTATTAAAACCAACACTCCTCGAGCACATTCAGTAATAATCGTAGCTTCGATTACATACTTATTAGCTTCGATTACATACTTATTAAGTCTAGTCATTCGTAGTCTGGTGTCATAGCATAATTTAGGTGGCGGAAGGTTTCGTAGTTGCATTACTGGTGTCCCAACTTTCAGGTTAAGTATGCGAGGTGGAAAAACTGGAATGAATTCATAAGACGCGTAATTTTTGCAGGATTGTTTTCAAAATTGATCAGGATGTGCCAAAGCAATGCCAAATTATACAAAAAAAAATTTAGTCTCATTTTTATTTATCAATGGATTAGATTTGTAATGTTGAAGAGGGAAACCCAATAAACGACAAAATAATTTTTAAATGCGTAATTTTCTATCAGATTTTTTCAATCTTTCACACGATTTTGAAAAATTTATCGAATTTTATGTAAAAAAAATTTGATTGAGTTATCTTGAAAAGTTTCGGCGTAATTCAATATTAAAGCGAAATTTTGCCTCTTCGTTAAAAAATTCGTCAAAAATTCAGTTTTAAAAATTCGATTTTTTAAATTATATTGCAGAATTCTATATTGTATTGTCTTTCTGGAAACATATTTTCTGTATTTTTCCAGCTAATCGTCTATTTTACAGGGCCGTTCAAGAAATAGACCTGCCAAAATGGACCTTTTTTTAAAAAAATCGGTATTTAATTTTTGCGTCGACATTTCGTAAAATAAATTATATCTCCGTGGTCTACGATAAAAAGTCCATCCGATTCCACAGCGATATTGAGTATAAGTTGAACGGACGCGTAACGATGGCAATTTTAAAAACGCGGTTTTACTGGACGAAAAGGTACTCATGAGCGATCGCTTCTCCGGAAGGCTGGGTTTCACTCGGAAAGTAACTTTACAGGTTTTAATTTCACAGAAATTAAGGGGTTTTAATTAATTTCTCCTGAACTAATTGATATTTCGGGATGAAAAATAGATGTTGGCCGATTCTCATAGATACCGGACAAGCCCAAAAAATTTCATCAAGATCGGTCAAGCCGTTTCGGAGGAGTATGGCAACGAAAACTGTGACACGAGAATTTTATATATTAGATATATATATATATATATATATATATATATATATATCCCTTATTGCATTTGATGTATGTCATTGCGTTTTTCTGTAAAGATGGCAGAAATCAACCCTTTATTCGATTTGATTCATTTGGTGTCTATTAAATAATGTTGTGTTCTGCATTTTATCAATATTTCTTCACTTTCTAGCTATCCTGCTCAATTATATTTGAGCAACCGGACAGACAAGCTTCTTCTGAGCGTATTTTGCTCAAAATTGGATAGAAATCTGCAAATTTCTATATTTCAAATTGCAACGTTTTTGAATTATTTGTCGCAGACAGGCAATCGAATATTTTATAAAAAGGCGTCTTTCGAACTCAAGCAGGTCTGAAAAAGGGGAGATACGTAAAAAATCTCGAATTCAAATATTTTTGACAATTATTATATTCTCTGACATATACGAGAAAATAAAAATGAATAAAGCAAAAGAATATTATTTATAGTTTGGTTATTGTTAATTTTGCTTCTTTATTCAAGTTTTGATAACTAATGCATTAGGAATAAAGTAGTTATTATAAAGTGAAAAAATTATCATACCTGTAACTAATGATGTTCAATAATTTGAAAGAAAAGCGACGTAACATGAAAATTCAAGAAAGCAGTATAATTCGCATCTATGTGAAAACTCTTCTCTAAAGTTTTCCCTTGGCAATAAGTTCTATTAAAATAAATGGCATAGTACCGATGTATTTGGTGAATAAACAAATCGGAAATTATCAAATATAATTCTCTATCTTGTTCTGTTCAATTGAAATAAAATAAACGATATTTGAACTTCATTGGAAAATGGAGGAACCAAAGCAAAAATTCGAATAGTCAACATTCGATTTAGCCACTTTTTAATTTTGCTTTAAAGCCTACTCTTGTGGAAAATTGACGGAATAAACGAATTTATTGAATGAATGTCGGAATGTTAAGATCACTTTCTATTTTCCAGTTTATTTATTAGAACAAGTTTACCATCTTCTTTGTCCTTTTCTATTGCAAATCGGTTTTCAAACTAGAGTCCTTCCTAGGGACTGGTTTAAGGGGGTTAGTGACCGATTAGAAAAAAAAATTAATTGGGTTTTGTTTTTAAGAATTTAAAGATTTGGAATTAAGAGAAAGAAGCCCACTGGAGGGGAGGGCATTTTCTTTCGATTTTCTGGTATATTTGCAAATACTTGCGTTTTATAGCAGGCATAGTAGCAACAACCATCGGGTAATAAAATTTTATTCAAAGTTAGAATTTTAAATGCAAAATTATTATAAATTCCATTAGCGTAAGATGTTACATTTTCCCGTTATAATTTTCACATACCCATGAAGTCTTGCTTCAGGGATTTAGTTCGAAATACCGCAATTGTTGAACTATAACATAAAATCGCATGCTAAATTTAATTTTTCCAGATTTTCTTCGTTTTCGAATAATATGCCCATACACAATCGGACAATCAAACAGGTTTCCTGCATAGGAACTTTATTTAAAATTTGATATTTTGAATTTTGATGCTATAAGCGAAAACAAGCTTGCATGAATGGCAGTTAAGTTATCGTGTTAGACCAACTTAACTAAATAATAAAAATAAACCGTCTGGGAAGGTCTACCGCTTGGAGAGTCACCAAACTTTGTAACTTGAATTTATTGCAATATTTTTCTTTACAAAATTTTACGTGATGCAAATTAAAGCCAAGTAACTCAACTTTTTAAATTCACCCATATAAAATGCACCTGCTCTTCTTAATTCGTCTTTTGCAATGCCACATAACTGAAAGCGTCAATTGATCAGTCTTTTAAGCACGAAGTTTAATTAGGAGCTATTGGTTCAGTTGGCTAAAAGTTATTCCTTGGACATTATATCATAACTAATCTTTTACAGCATGATTCCAAATTCACTATGCCTCTGATTTTAATAACTTTTCAATAGAATATATATATATAATATTAAAATCACCTAAATCCTTGAGTTCAAACTCTTCTTTCCACAATCAACGGACATAATTATCACTTCTAAAATCTAATAAACACGAAAGCTGCAAAGCATAACAAAGACTTTTTATAAAATTCATAAATCGTAACGCATTTTTTAGGGGGAAAACTGCTCTAATGTTAACAGTAAATGTTAAACAATGAATGATTTGTAAAAGTGTTTGTACTAATTTCTTGAATTGACGAAAAAATTATATTAATATTTATCCAAACAAAATAAATCATTCGGTCCAAATCGTTCCAAGGAGGATTCACTATTTGATAACACTTCGAAACATCAGTCACACCTTTTGAGATCTGGAAAGGATAATGCGATTTTCTAGATGAAGCTATGGATCTCCGGCACTGACACTTGGAATTCCTAAAAGCTTTTTTTGTGTCCACAATCGCCATCTGCCAAAGAGGAAAGATCATTGGCCAGACATTCATTAAGAATTTCAATAAAAATCTTTTTTGTAACGACACTAATGCAAAGAAAGGAAAGTATACATTTTATCGTTAATAAGATTTGTATTCACCTATTAACCACGAATTTATTTGCACATCTAATGAGACGACTATTCATGTTTTGGGCATTTATTTCCCTAAACAGCATTTATTATCCAATGTTTCGAAGATATTTTTCAAATTTAAGTTATTAATTTTTGTTTGTAAAAATTATAGCTACTTTTAAATATAAATTTAAAAATAGGAAATTGTATTATAAGCGCAAAAGGCAAGCAACGTAAGTATCAAGAAATTTAGCTATCTTGCAAGAAAAAAACCGATATGCAATAAAAATAAGACATCAACCATGTAGGATTATGGCAAATAAACCTAGAAAGAATAAACTCTTTTAAGATAAGAGCAAATAGGTAAGATTGAATGTCCACTTTTATGATTTTGTTTAAATATGAAAAGTAAATAACTTACAAAAATGATATTCTAAGCGTCTGCCTTATTATGATAGCGAAGTGCAAATAAAACTTTTCATTGTTAAAAGCAAATACTTATCAATATCCAAAGATATTGCGTTTTAATTGATAATTCTTTTTATGCGTGAGATATGAATGATGTTTTGCATTCTTATCAAATAAAAGCTTTTAAAAAAGTCTAATATTTAAACAAATCTTGTATATCTTAAATTGAATAATATGTATTTGGAATTGGATGTATATTCCAGTTAATATATTTAGGATAAATATTGTTTCAGAAATTGAACCCTAAACAATGGGAGAGTATTCTCAATTTGGTTTCTTTTCTTCCGAGCTTCTTATTTTATAACATTATTTGGCAATCTTTACTCTGTGTATATTTGCTTTAACTAAATTATTGCCATCAAGTTCGCATAATGAATTTCAGATATCTAGTTAACACATACATTATGTCAGATCATGTTATTTTGGGAATGAGGTAGACAAAAATCAGCATGCGAAAAATTGAAATTTTATCTGCACGAGTATCTCGAAAAATCTGTTTTTAATTATGTGTTGCCATCGCATTTACAAAAGTTGATTTTTTTAAAAAAGTTAAAGATTACAGCCAATAAAACATAGAAAAATGTCATTTTGAGCACGCGATTATATGAAATGAAATAAACAGGAGATGGGATATTTTTTTAAACAATAAATGCAAGATAAAGTTTTTTGGATCGTTTGCGATACTAGAGTGAATCATTCGACGAAACCATTAAAATGAATAAAAATATCATTTAACTCGCACGAAAACGTGGTGCTTGGCTGTTTAAGAAATGATGTTCTGACATGATACATTGAAATATGAATAGATTTCATTTTATTCTTGTTTTGAAGTGTTGATGTTCAAAAAAAAGGGGAAAACTAATAGTTTCTACTTGGAATGAGATAATGTATATTTTCATAAATGGAAGTAAATAGTCATAAAATTTTATTTACCTTGTCTATATACTCTTTACTACGAGTCGTTTGGTTTTACTGTTTGGAAGTTTTTTATATTCTGACTAACGACATGAAGGAAATCATGGTTTTACTTAATTTTCTTGTATTTATCCTGCTGATACATTGAGTGTCAAAAGTAAACACCAACGTTTCATTTGAAATATGTTATTGACTTATAAATTAGATGAATACAATTTTTAACTTATTCTTGTGGGATTCAACAATTTGCAAACGTTTGATTAAATCAAAATACAAAAAGAAGTTATTCAGCTAAAACAAAGTATCAAGTTTCATGCGTCAAAGAAAGTAAACAGAGAACGCTGATGCCAACATAAATAATGAAAGTTGTAACCTTAATATTTTTTCTGGAGTCCTTTAGATTTTATCATTGACTTAAATATTCTAGGCATACACGAGACCAGATTTTTTGTTAGTCCAAGAGGGATTTTTTGCGTTCTTCTATGACAATTTGTTTCAATTCTTTCTTAGGAAAAAATGTTCTTCGACGTGCATTTTTTTCAAGATATGCTCATAAATTTTCTGTGGAATTTATATCTGGTGACTGTGAATGATAGTTCCAAGCTTTCTCGCAGCACGATAGGGCAACCATTCTTTTACAATCTTAGCGTATTTGCGATCGTTATGTTGGAAGATCCAAATTCGTAATAGTACCAAATGCGCGACACTATCTTTTTAAAATATTAGGTTGGGGAAAAAGAAATCCATTATTATTTTACATCCATCTACATAGAAAATAATGGATTTCTTTTTCCATTATTTTCAAAAATTCCCTATGGAAAGAAAATAAGGGAAAGAAATCAATTTTCTAGGTAGATGGGTGTCAATTAACAATGGGTTTATTTTTTCTCAAACTAATATTTAGATAATCCATTTTGTTCATTGTAGATACGAAAAATACTAAATTATCGACTTATGCAGCCGCCATACGCCCCCAGATCACAACAAATCCACCCTCTCCCATGTCTTAACTGTATACTTATTAAGGGATTTTTCATTCTTTGATCTCCTTATTTTTTGCGAACTTCTGTGTTCCAAACGAATTCAGTTTTATTCGCGTCACTAAATTAAAGGTTATTTTAAATATATAATTCCTTATTAACAAGCTTTTTGGCAAACAGTACATGCCTTTTCTGGTTCGATTTTTTTGTTGAATAGATTCTTACTTAGAATCCTGCCATGCAACTCAAGTTCTTGAAGAGTATTCCTTATAGTACTTGCGCTTAATATCATCGCTGATCTTAGCGAGATGCATTAAGATATTTTAACAGCACAAGCAACTGAATTAGTTTTTTTAATACTGTACTCACTTCTATAATAGTAAGCCGTCTTGTCCTTCCAGTTCTCTGAAAATCTTTAATCTGTATTTGGAATATTTGTCAAATTTTCTTTACTATACATTTTTCCCAAGTTCAAGTAAGAATTTGTCATTTTCTTTCATGTTTATACTGTCAGAACATGTTTTGGGAATGAGGTTTGTAGCGTCAACAAAAATCCGTAGGCGAAAAATTGGAAGTTTTATTATCTGCACGAGCATCTCTAAAATCAGCTTTTATTGATTTTAGAGATGCTCGTGCAGATAATAAAACTTGCTATTGTATTTACAAAAGCTGATTTTTTTAAAAAAATCAGAAGTTAAAGACTACAGCAAATAAAACCTAGAAAGATGCCCTTTTGAGCACGTGATTATGTAAAATGAAATAGGAAAGGCGATATTTTTTAAAACAATAAATGCGGGACGAAGGTTTTTGGATTGTTTGCAATACTAAAGTGACTCATTCAATGAAACAATTGAAATTGATAAAAATACCCTTTAACTTGCTCGAGCGCGTGGTGCTTGGCCGTTCAAGAAAAGATGTTCAGACATGATACATTGAAATATGCATACAAGATTTCATTTTCATCTTTTTTTATCACTTTTTTCGTTTCTAGTGTTTATTTCCCCATTATTTTTAGTATTTTTCTATGTAATGTAATCTGCTCTATGTAATCTGCTTGAATTTAAGTAAAGACTTTTATATATAGATTCTCTGAGAAAAAAATGGCGTTATCTAGAAAAATAAAATATTTGAAGGGAAAAGAATTGAATATTTACTTTTTTGTGGCACAAAAGTGGATGATCTTGGGTTCAAGTTGATTTATTTCTTTTTATGAATTTTAAATTGAATGTTTACAAGATGCTTGATACCGCGTGCATGAGTTAATATTTATTTTATAAGGCAATATATTTGAAATAACGCTTTTTCTGTATCGATCATGGGTATTTACTTTTGAATCTCACTGTATATTTTACATTCTGTTTATTCCCCTATTGTTTTTAATTGGTGAAAGCAACATCTGAAGATATTGGGTTACGAAGTTTACTTGTTATAACGTCAGCTATTACAGTAAACTCTATTTTTTTCATTGAGATAAAACTTACTTATCTATCAATTAAATAAAAGAATTCAGAACGCAATTGGAGTAAAAAATATTGTAAACTTTTGTAAATAAAATATTATCGCCTAGCAAAGCTTGTTTGACTCGTCTGTGATAATGTTCCAGATTCACAGAGAAGGTTAACTGTTTACTAGGTCGCCATAAACTAACCTTTGGCGATTCTTTAACGCAGCCATAAGGTTATTGGGTTGTACGCATATTTTACGCCTACCCACACATGTAAAACAATTTTTTTAGACTTCTACAGCATAGACTTCTTAGACTGCTACTGATATTTTGTTTTAATTAAAACAATTTTACTGTTTTTCAAGAATTACACCAGTAAATGTTAGGAGCTAAGCATTATAAGTATCAATGGCGGATTTGAGGATTTTACGTCTGTAGGCAGTGCATATAATGGCCTCTCTTTTAATAAAATGAACAATTTATTTTTGAATATTAATACATATTTATCATGTTACGATTTATTTTACGATAGTATGCATTTTATTTAATTTTGGAATTTGTTTTATCTATTATAGCATCAGATATTTCGGATTCCATGTTAATTACAATGGTACCACAATATTGAAGCAAATGCTCAGTTAAAAAGTTATAACTATATGGGCATAATGGGAAAATATTTAACACTAGCCGCCTTTGGCGACCAGTCGGTTCGCCAATATTAATGCAGACTAAAGGGTAAAATCTTTTTTTATATAACTTGGTTTCATAATAAGTTTTTCAGCAAAACATTTTTAAGCTTCAAATTTCGACAGTCATATAATTCACTTATGCTATTATGTAGGTCTTAAGCAGTCTAATCTTTGAACTCCGCATCTCTCTCTGATTTTCTATCAGTGCACGTAAAATTCACTTTTAAATTAAATTGAAAATGATGAAACTTCAATTAATATAAAGACCTCTTTACTCAATCCAAGCATGTCTTTAAATACAACTAAGAGCTGAAAGCAGAGTAGTCCGACATTGAAGTTTATGTTCAATACAAAAATTGAAACATCATAATTTTTTTTAATAATTTATGAGATCTCAAGGAATTATTCAGCAAAAAATTCACAGGTTAATTGAAACCTTCAGTTTTTAATTTTATTTTTAGATGTATATAAATGCTCTCAATAATATAGATTTTTTTTAGGTTTATAAATATATTTCAAAAAATTTGGTTTAAATTCCTTTGGTCTTATAGATTCATGTTTGTAGTATATTCTTAATATTTCAACTTCTAAATAAATAAATAAGCAATTATATCTTCTTCAAATCTGGCTGATTTATTCAGTTCTGATTATTGCAAGTTTAGAACAATCAGCATTTTCATAATCTAGACCAATTATTCAATAGTAACTCTGATTGGCTTCTTTGATATCTTGATAAAGTGATCTAACATCGCCAGTTTATATCGAATAGTTATGTTGAAATTTTCATATATCGATCAGCTTCGATGATTGATTTAGTTGATTGGAATGCCACTTTTTTATTTGAGGACTTATTATCTCAAGAATATTTTGTTAAATATGATTCACAGAGCAGATGATGTATGTAAAAATTTAATTTATCAGCATTTTCCCCTAAATCTATAATTATATATTTCACTTGGACCAATTGCTAAGAGATTTGTCTCTCCTCAAAAAATTAAGAAATTAGATGTTGGGCTCCGATTAGGGGAAGGTGCCTTGTAGATGTGAAGTTATATTTGCCTTAAATAAAATTGTTTAAATGGATTAGTAATATATGTATAGTAAAATATCATAGAAAACGTTTCCATCCATTTATTTTCCAAAAATTTCATGTTTCATATTTGTTCCATTTTATACAGACACATGTCGAAAATGACAATTTCATATGTTTAATTTGGAATGATAGTTGATTTTTTTTTTCGTGAGAGAACATGATATTGTTTTGGTAGAAAGTATTGATGTCGCCGAAATATGCGGGTAAAAATAGTTTTATATGCTTTAACAAATTTTGCATTGTTAATTATTACGTATGCTTGTTTGAAAGAAGATGCGTTTTCAAATAACTGACCTACTTTTACCAAACCAGCTTTATTATTACGTTACTTCGTTGAAAGAATATACGTTTTTATTTCACATGATTCATTAAAATGCGGAGATAATTTACAATCAAGAAGGCGAATTCTTTGATTTGAACAAAATATCTTCTTCACATAAGCAAAAGTAGCAATTCAAAACATGCCTTATTGTTTTAAAAATTAAAAAAAAAGGAATTAAAAATATTTTACTACTACTCATTATCAATTGCTTTTTGTTCGTCGTTTCTTTGAAATGACCTCATTTGCAAAGTTCGTCTAAGATTTCTCGCTTTTAAATAATTAATCTCGCTCTCAGAAGATTATCGTTTGGTGCTTTTCTAAAAATTCTATTTCAGTTTTAACAGTCGCACTTTTGTAATATATTTTTTATTTCTTAATGGAATTGTTAATTTTGATATAGCAAACAATCAAGAAATATTTTCTCTTGCATTTATTGTTTAAAAAATATCACATTTCCTATTTGTTTCAATTGATATAATCACGTGATGAAAATTGTATTTTTCTATTTTATTTTTGGTAGTAATTAACTTTTTTTAAATAAGAACTTCAGAAATTGTGATGGCAACATTTTATTAAAAGCTGATTTTTTTTGAGAACCTCGAGAAGATAAAATTTTATTTTTATTTTATTTTTGCGAAATAAGTAGTTGAAAAAAAAACACGATTAAATTACATGTTAAAAAATTCATTAAAATTAGAGTTTTAGTTCGTATGTCAAAACATTAGTATCATTGAAAAGCTAATTTTTTGGGCTTTAACCTGAAGCAAAAATCAATTTTGTGCTGTAATGTTTTCAGAAGTTATGGCGAAAAAACGTTAAAATTTGACTTATTTTTTAATTAATTAAAATTTTAATTAAAAATTCAAAAAACGGGCTCCGAGGTGCATATTCCCGGCCTTCAAGGTATACATATACCAAATTTGGTAACTGTAGGCTAAACGGTCTGGCCTGTACAGCGCCAACACACGCACACACACACACACTTCGTACTTTATTATAAGTAGAGATGACTAATTTTACTCGATAAAATTTTAATATCCTAATATTTGATTATTCGTAGAATTTATTTCTTACTAGCTTATTTCTATGGGATCTAGTAAAATATAGTGTTTTAAACGGCCTGCTTGCAAACCCTTCTAAACCTAGTGGCCCTAAGAAGTTGCTTTGTTTGAAATCGTTCCTGATAAACGTCGAATTATCTTTTGATAGTAAAGGAGTGTTTAACGTTAAAAATTAGTCGGTCGGAATTTTAACTGATGTTTAGTACCGTAAGATAAAAATTGACCTTTTATAAATTAAAATTGAAATTCTGAAATATTTTTTGAAATTTTACCTGCTTTCTTTCGGTGACATTCATATGTCCTCCGTCCATATTCTTGAAGTTCATAGGGTTTTATTCTTTAATTTAATTGCATATTGTTCGCTTTTGAACTGAGATTTTTGGCATCATTAACAACGGTTCTCATTGTTCGCATTTGCACTTATCTTCATACAATTTTAGCAGTCTAACTCAGTTGTCATAACTACAATGCAACTTTATAAAAAAACCAATGAAACAAAACAAAGGAAGCAAAACCTATTTTTATCATGTAAGAACTTGATGTTTGGGGGATGAGGTTTTAGGCGTCAACAAAACTCCTTAGGCGAAAAATTGAAAATTTTCATTATCTGCACGAGCATCTCAAAAAATCAGCTTTTAATTACGCGTTTCCATCGCATTTACAAAAGCTCTGATTTTAAAAAATGATTACAGCAAATAAAACCTAGAAAATCACTTTAAGCACGTGATTATATGAAATGAAATAAATAGGAAAAGGGATATTTTTTAAAATAATAAATGCGAGACAAAGTGTTTTGGCTCGTTTGCAATACCAAAGTGACTCATTCAATGAAACAATTAAAATGAATAAAAATATAATTTAACTTGCACGAACACGTGGTGCTTGGCCGTTCAAGAAATGATGTTCTGACATGATACATTGAAATATGCCTAGCAAGATGCCCTTTTAATCTTTTTTAAAATTGTTATGAAATTACTTATATGATATAATGGTCGAGTCTCGTTTTCGGAATTGGAGAGAGGGGGCGGGGTTGTAAGTTTGAAATTAGTTTCCATGCAAGATTTGCCACCTGATGCTTGTTGATTCTACCAATGTTCTCATACTGGAATGGCGCTGGAGTCTAGGGAAAGAGGGGATGTTGAACATTGATTTAAATCTATCTTTGAATTACTTTCTTTCGAGTAGTTCCAAAGAACGAATTTAATTCTGTTAAAATCTTTTTATGAATAACTTCTAAATGTGCATTTACATGCTATCATTTAATCTGACTTTGGAATTGTAATTTTAAATTGTACAAATTGTACGCGATAAATTCATAAACTTTTTGGCATTTGAATATCTAAATCGCTGCATCATAAACTCTCACTATTAACTGAACACATTTTAGAATTTTGATTTAGTGTAATTGGCGTGGCGCATTCATTGGGGGGGGGATCTTATGGCAACAAAAAAACTATTCGAAATGTGCCTAAACTACGATTTTTGTTCAATCTCAGCAGACATGCTGAAGTTTCAAAACGGAAAATTTATTTAGCAAACGACTCTGCCACATTTGAATGAAAGAAATCGTTTTTTCTTTTCCTTTTTTTTTTTGCTGCATAGCATTTACAAAAAAATGAAAAAGCTGCCAGAACCTGTTTAGTAATTCCGACAATTTTCAGAAAATCTCACTAATGATTTAAACTGCCAAAAGCTACAAGTAGCAGTTATGCAAGATAATGGGAAAATAAGATACTTAAGATTTTTTTTGTTCTGTTCATCGAAAACTATTCTTTTGACTGAATGAAAAAGTTGCCTTTATTGTGCAAGGATCTTGAACTGGCTGCTTATTATATTCAATTATACTGTCATTTAACTCAGAAAAAGCTTTAAATGCTTCATGTAATTGAATAGTTTCCATGCCTTGTATTTTGAAAATTTATTCGTAAGCAATTCCATGACTTTCCTAGCCGAATCAAGTTCATTTAGTATAAAATTCAATACAGCTATCCGTAAGAGTTCATTTTAATTTAAGTTTAGAAATCTGGTATTTGACCTATAATTCAGATACAAGTAGATTGTTTTAAATATTTTAAAGAAAAGTAATTAGTTCTAAGTATGGCGTTTCTTTGTATTTTGTGGACTACAACTCTCGATGAAAAACTCTTCAGCGTTAAACCTGCTTATTTGTCGGTATGGTGCGCACACTAGTGTTATGGCAGCATTCTAGGCTTTGTTTTATAGCTGGGGCTTTAGTACGTTTTCGTTATACTTAAAGTAATATATGGTGAAAAACAAATTGGACCGAATGTAGTAATTAAGACTGACGACGACTGGGGGGTGTAAGAGTAAGGTATAGAATAAAAGAAACAGATTAAGTTATTTGCATATTAATTTTTTACAACTTCAAAATTATCTTCTAGTAATAATAGTGGAGAAACCTAGTTAAAATCTTTCATTAGATCAGTCAATTGATCCAATGCCATATCTGGGATGTAATATTGGAACAATTAGAGAAGTAGTTGAAAATAGATGATTATAAAAATTCATTTGTATAGATAGGACTCACTATGGGTTTTCGAGATAGTGATGAAGAAAACCCCTGAAAATGGATGCACAATTATAGTTGTCTACAGCCATGGATCGCCAACTCATTCTCTTATCTTTCGTTTATACTTCAAATTTAAATCTTACACCCTAGTCTACTCCAGGATGATTTTGGTACATTTTCCTGTATTCTTGACCATCCATTGTTGGCAGTCGAAGGGAGAACAAGTGATGGCTCATGCAGTTGCAAAATTTGTTTTCATCATCTTCCCTATGCTAATTTGTGAACCTGCATTCAATATGTTTTTAAAAACCTGGCGAAAAAAATGGAGTTAAAATACAGAAGATTTGCATATTGTAAACTTTTATAACTCTAAGGATATCCCCGCTAAACCACAGGAACGATGTTCTTTGTAATATTAATCTAATTGATAAAAGAGAAGAAACATAATATTTTTCTGGTTTATAAAGTGAGGTTTTATTTTCGAATACGCGTTGATTGTATCTTACTAGCATGATGTTACCGCCTTTCAAAATATGCAAATTTATAAAGATTGCAATATTTTTTTCTGTGTAATCCTATGATTTGAGTAATTTATAAAAAGTAAATTGTAAGCCCTTATAAAGAAAAGCTCATATTCAGAAGAACCGTAAAAAATATCCGAATAAAAAGCTTTAATTAATATAAAATGGCAAAAAGTAATTTAAATTTGATTCCCTTCTCAGTTTTTAAATACTTTTTTTCTTTAATTTCAAACAATTAATATTAGCTTTTACTTAATTGAATTGTGTTCATATTTACGTAAATGGAATTTAATCATTTGCTAGAATTCTAAAATTTTGCGGAGATGCTAATATCCGTTGAGTTTCTTTATGTTCACATTTTTAATAGAAAAATTTCTCGGGTTTTGAGAATTTTGATTCCGTATTAGATGTTCCATTTGAGAGCAATTTGAAAAACATTTATATCAAGATTTTATTATAATTTAATATTTTTAATACTAAACAATAAATACTTAAAATGAAGGGCTTTTAGCACATTTCCGCCGTAGCAGTCAATTTGGAAAATCATGCTTGTCATGATTCTATAATAATTATAATAATATATGTTGACTGCGAAAAAATAAATATTTAAAATAGTTTTATTCGCATAGTAAGTAGAGCATTATTTATGTCGGCTGGTAAAAAAAAGTTTGTGTGTTTTTTATTCTATGTTAAATATACGTTTTTATTAAATGGAAAATATTTTTCTCAGAAATCTGGGCTACAAAATGACTAGTGTATAGAGATGTAAGTGATATTTTGAGGAATTTGAGCCCCAATTTATATCAAGATATAAAATATCTATATTTATAATTCCTTTATCAACGAGATTATAATTCAATTGACAATTCATCAACCTATAGCTTCCATGTTTTGGTTTTAAAACCCTTGGTAAAATTTATCTTCTAAAGTCCATTCAATTTTCTACTTCCGTTTTCGTAATTACTTTACATTTTAGTATGGTAAACAACATGACGTTTATTTTATTTCTATCTTTACTAATCAATACCATTTTCCTCCAAGTTATATAAAAAGAAAAATTTAAAACATTATAGTTTCCCTTTCAAACATAAGTATACAGCTTGTAACTAATATTTGCATAACAAATAATAAAAACAGCACCTGCTAGCATGTTACATGACATAAAGAATAAAAAAAACCAGCAATTAAAAGTTCGCGTGACATTTTTTGTCTAGCAGCTGTGATACATTCAGCTTTTTGTCCGAGCTCGTATTCCTATTGATGAAGAACATTTCTTTGTTTTGGTTTTCACTTCGGGAAGTAATTGCACGTTCATGATGGATATTTAATTGCCTCCTTTTCCTCGTTCAAAGCAACGGTAATACAGGTCAATTGGCGACTGCCAATTATGTGTCTTCTTTCAAACGGTTGAAATGACCATTTTTTTAAAGCATTCAATACTATTCGATGAATAACCTAATCTAGAACAAGAATTGCTCTTGGGGAATTTGATTTATTTAGACTTGGTTTCTTTGCATCTTATAAATGATTGAGTAAACAGATTAGAGGAAGATGCGAATCTGGATAAATCGTTAAATTAAATAGTTTGGCGAGCAAAATTTGGCTTATTATAAAAGTAATAAATTTAGGATCTGAGGGCTTTTGCAATTTAGAAAGGATTTATAAGACACAAATTTCAAGGTTAATATTTCGAATTTGAAATGCTATAGTAAATCTGGAATGTAATTATAAAAAAAATCCTTGTGTATACTTTTAAAATATTTCTGTTAAATAATATTCAGATTTCTTAAGTCATAATATTATGATTTAAGAACATAACTTACTTATACATACTTTGAAATGATTTTCGTATTGTTATCTTGTGCAAAGGATTCAATAATTTTTCTTGTAGCGTTAAAAATTTTCTAAGTGAAAAATGTACGTTTGGTAAAAGATTAAATTATAACAGTTCATTTTCATATCAATGTGACATTGAGGAAAATTTCGTTTGGCGAAGAAAGTATTTTTAAAAAGTTTATCTGTAAAGAGAAGCATAGTACATCTAAATATTGCTTTATTACCTTTATTACTCACATAGTAATGAGCGAAGGAGCTAACTTAATCAATATACGCTACCTTATCCAGATTAGCAACGCTCACTAAACTTGATACTTAATATAAACTTGATTTGTACTATTGCGCTGCTCGCATCACTTTCATTCATCCTGAGCAAAATGGGAATACACTTTATTTATATATTGTTACAAGCGGGCGAGCCCTGCTAAAGGGCGCCGAAGGAGAGCGTTGGCAACGGTTGTGGAAGAACTTGGCGCAAGCAGAGTTAATTTGGTGAAAAGAATATTCTGGCAGCCGCTAGATCATTCATGGTGTTTTTAGAAGCTCCACGTGGATTCTGGACACTTTCTCGAACGGCTATATAAAGGACGGGTTACCGCAATTTAGGAGTTCCTCTCGAAAGAGTAGCAACTCGTCGTACGAACTGATTACTTTTCTCGCTAGTTATTAGTGAGCTGTGTTTACGTTGTATATTTGAACTTGCTGTGATTTACTGTTTCCTGTGCTATACGATATATGCTTTGCAAACTGTGTTTATTGCGCTTAAGGCTTGTATTTACGCTGTTGATGATTGTTGACTGCTGGATTGTTTTTAACAGAAGTTTTCCTTTATCAAGTCATCCTGTAAATAGCTGTAAATAAATTTGTTTGTGCTGTCTTCTAGTAAAGTCCATTCAGTCTGAGCCCCTACGTTAAAAACGTAATACGCAAACGCGCTTCCTAAATTTCATTTATCTAGAAGTTTTTTCGTCTTATCGTTCCGTTTCATCCCCCTGGGTTGGTGGCCTATTTATGAAATTAAATTGAAACTGGAAGCTTGGGAAAACTGTGTCCGGAAAGGGGTCGCCGTAGTTTCGAAGGGTAAATACAATGAACCCTCGAGGGCTGAAGTTTGACTTCTAGCTCATTTGGAGATAACTTACATTCGCTAGCACAATCCCTTTTTACAAGGGGAGGGCACATTCATACACCCCACTGAACACGGATAAAAAACAAGCAGGTTCGAACCGGGACGCCAGATTACGGGGAAGACGAGCTATCCCTATGCCAGAAATAGTTTATCGCCGATTTTTTTTTTTTGAATTTTTAATGATGTAGCTTTTCATACTACTAAAAAATATTTTTAGCAGTAAACCTCTTATCAATATATTGGCAAAAAGGATTTTTATATTTTTACGGCAGAATTTTTATTATATGGTTTGTCACTGGGATATAGTTTAATTCATAATGTAGCCAATTTGTCAAATTTTATTTTTAATCATATAAAAATATTTCTAAATATTTCTCCGAAATTATTTGCAGCTGATCATTTTTTGTAAAAGAAATGTTAAATTTTTAAGAGTTAAAATAAGATAGAAATGAATCAATAGTTCGTTACTTCACTTAAGGTTCTAGTATGAAAAAGGTTTGGAATATATCAATTGCAGAACTTCAAATTTTATTAACAATTTTATGCCACTTACCACTCATTGCTTTATCGTTATAAAACGGCCCAAGAATATATGTGAATATAATGAAAATAGCAATATTTAAAACGTGATTTTAAGGTATCATTTTATAAGTTGTTTCTAAATAGTATCAAAAGATGATAATCAAACAAATGGAGCTGTCTAGCAATTCTTAAAATGTACAATTTAAATTGCTCACCATTTTATACTGCAAACAAATCTTATATTAAAAAAGGTAACTTTCACCTACTTACCTGACCTAATTGTCGAGTATTCGAAATAAGGATAATTTATTCTAAAACCCATACTTGGTGTCTTTACACACAAAAATAATCCTTGCTGAGATATGACCTTATGAAAGAACTTCATTGCTCAAGCAAGATGATTAATACTGCAATGAATCGTTTAAAATTGTCAGATAAGTTATTGCAAAATCGGAAACTACGCAAATGGATGCAGGAAGATTCATTTTAATTGCTAATCTATCTCTGCGGGTTACGAAAAAAGGATTCCTGCTTATCTTCAGGACTAAATAGTAAATTAATTGCTGCTTTCTGATAGAGAGGGATAGGAAATATAAACAGAGAAAATTAGGTAATGTTAGGGTCATTTAAAAATATTTTTTCATCGTAGATAGGCTATCTCAATTTTCTTTTTCTGCCTTCCGAAAAGTAATGAAATGTATTACACATATTTGAGTGTAAGGATTTATTTTTGTTAGATTTCAGGAAATAGTTGGTTTAATTCCTAAAAATTTAAATCTTTTACTATTTATGCTGCTTTTATAATAATCAACCAGGAACTTGGACTATTGTGCATGAAGCATCGTTTTCAGAATAGACAGTGTGTGCAAAGAGTTAAATAATGGATATTTAATTTTCAGTTATTGAATTTGTCTCTGTAAAGAAAATGAAAGCAGTTTATTCAAAGGCATGCATTGCGTTGTAATTGCTTGTACTATTATTAAAGGATTAACTCAAGAAATGAATGTTAAAAAAATGTTGGATTTTTTTTTTGAATTTTAATTGGAAATCTTTCTATCAGAATTAAAACGATTCTCCACCAATCATTATCAATTTTAAAATTGTTTTAAAATAGTTTTAAAAAATGGTTAGGTACATTACCATGATTTAAGTACGATTGCCTTAATTCACAACAAAAAAATTTCATCTAATATTAATTTAATTCATAACTAATTAAATTAAAATGAATTTTCATTTTTTTACGAAGTCAAATTTTTGACTAGAAAAAAATGCCTCCCTGTTCTTCAATTTTAATTTTACGAAAATTTGAATGAAATGTATTCTCCAATTTTCTTCTATTCAATCTCTTCAAAGAATTTAATAAAACAATTTTCTCATTTCTTTTGCACACTTTGAGACCGCTTGAAATAAGGAAAGGGAAACTTGTCGAATTTGTTTTTTACCAAGCACTTGATATTTTAGGAATCATGCTTATGTAAGATAAAGAACTATAAATAGCACAATTAATGAAATAATATGAACGGTGAAAATGTTTAAGAAATATAATTACGAAACATTTTATATTCTTTGAGTATTTTTAAGCTGCTAAACTAATGCAATGGGAAATTTTATTTTTTGTTTATTTGGAAAATATTTTTACAGAATCATAAAAAAAAAACGCTTTTTTAATAGCTAAATCTCATTTGGTTAAACTGTTTTCTATACATACGTTGTCGCGTCTGAAGTTTAATTTGAAATTTTGTTTACATAACACGAATACATTTGTAAATAAAACGTCCTTATTTTCAATGTTATATATTTTTTACATTTACTTACTTTTTTCCTTTATGAAAACTATAGTTTATTCTGTTTAATCTAGCTATCTATTTTAAGTTTAAAAAATTAAATATTAGTTTAATTATCCACTTCCAACTTTAATTCAAATGCTTGTTCATATTTTTGAATTCAATTATACTATATTGATGTCATTTTTTGGATACTGGAATCAAGAAGTATAATTGTTTATCTGCATTATTTAGTAGCATGGTTTTAAAGTAATTTTACTCTAGTACCTTATAGATCTTGATTATTTGTTAGAATATGGAATTTCAATTTAATTGATTATAAATCGATATCTATTGATATTAAATGATACAAATATTTGAAATGAAGAAAATATCAAGTTTTTCTTACATTTTAAGAAATTTTCTATAAAATTACATTTTGGAATCGGAAATTTTAAAGTAACTTTTATTTTCGGCTGATCTCTTAAATTTACAAGAACTAGAAAGATCGTATCAATGTTATAGCAAAACATCGTACATTCGATATTTTTGGAGCTTTTAATGACTTATAACATTTTTTTTATCTGTAAATTAAATTTAAGTTAGTAGTTGCAACTGATTTAAAATTGCAGCATTTGTACCAACGAGGGTTCTTTCAATAAATAAAATTTTTGTCGTATGTGAATTTATTTTCTAATGTCAAATTTGACATACTTATTGTTGCTTGTATCGAAATATCGTACATTTTTGTTACTTTTACGGCGAGGATAGTTTGAATCACTGATATTACATAATTCACAAATGGATAAAGAGAAATATAATCAAACTGACGATTAAGTAACTGGTTTTATCGCTATTGTCTACTTTTTATTTGCGGTCATCATGCTAATTTGCGGTTGCAGTTAACTATCGAAACATGAACTCGTGTGCACGTGTTTGGGAGTTTTTTTAAAATTCGTTCTAGAAATGTTTTATAAACACATACAAACCACATGCCCAATAAATAGTTCTTAATTGTTTTGCATATAAATTTAAATTATACATAACAAGAGTCGTTCAGATTTTTATTTTTTGCATTATCTCGTAGCCTGAGATATTTTATCAAGCTGTTATTATTTTGAGTTTGAAAATTGGAACATTTCTTAATGCGACATAGACATTTTTCAAATACAAATGTTTACAGCCCCGTTTTGTTGCATTTTTTAATGTTTTGTAAGTTAATTTGTTTTACTTGTCGGGAGTTGAATTAGTCATTTAAGTCATAAAAAATGAAACTGAATTTTTTTCAAGGGGGGGGGAAGACTTATGCTAGAACATGTTTTGTTTTGAGGTTTTTGAAGGCTCAAAATGCGTGGTTGACACACTGGCGATTTATCGCCAATAAAAAAAAAAACCATTTTAAAATAGACATTTAATTTGTACGTCAAAAGTTTGAATCAGTGGCCATGTTACATTTTTCATGTTAGATTAACTGCTTCAAAATGTTACTTTCTTTTATATTGCTATAAAAGAAATTTGACATTTAGGTTCAGTTTGGTCTTTTAAATACTTGAATTTTAACCTTGTTTTTTGCATCTTTCTAGCCAATTTAATCGTTTACAAAACACTGTTTTAACGCTACTTTTATTTAGAATATCGATAAATGAACGTCGTTTATTCGCAAGGCAATTAGCAAATAAATTTACATATTGAAAATTTGAAAGGTATTCCAAATCGCCATTTGGTAATTTTATCCTTAAAGATAATTTCAAATTCATTTATATTAACGTACATTTAAAAAAAAAACTCTAGGGTTATTTTGGAATGGACCTTGAAATTTTGAGCCGTGATTAGATGACGAGGATGATACCTGATCTGGCACATCCGTCTCTACAAGAACGCCATAGCACATCAGCAGAACGACGTTTGGTCTGACGGATTTAACGTATGATACACGACGATTCTTCGGTGGAATCGGGTCTCGAACTTCAAAACCTACGGCTCATACGCCGAGATCTTACCACCAGGCCACTGCAACAACTTCAAAGATTCACAACCAATAGTTTATATAAATGTTGAGATTTAATTAGTGGTTAGTACCATTCCACTGTTATACCGAAAGCATCCAGATTTCAATTTAGTTTTATTGTATTGCGATAGATGGCACCATGGGTTCTATTAATAGAAATACTATGTCTTATGACCATAAATTTTAATAAACGTGCTGTTGGCTTTTGCGCTGGCTCTAGAGAGAGGGGAGGGTTTTTCGTCCCCAGTAGCGATGAGTGTTTAATAATCTTCTCTAAGGACTATGACGGACATCGTGTGATAGATGACACCAAAGGGGGAAGCCTAAGTATTTTAACTGAACTCTTATGTAATTAATCTTTCCTGTCTTGATTGTTATTTTTCTGTAAACTTTGTTTACGGGGTCGGGATAGCCTGTTCGGTAGAGTGTTGGACGCGTACTCCTTATGTTACGAGCTCGAAACTCAGTGGGCAATAGATTCCCCGAGTGTGTGGCGGCTGGCGATCGTTAAATCTGTTCGTGATCGCAAAGTCCTCCATGTCGAGATTAATACCACTGGGGGCACTGGGTCAGAGGTGATCGTTCTCTGTTCCAGGTCTAAATTACGACTTGAGATGAGTGAATCAATATGGTTGAATGAAGTCTTGCTCCTAAAAAGGGTTGTGGCGTGTGTGTAGCTGAGTAGTACTCTTGGCCCTAGATGGCGCTACTTGTAAAACAAGAGACGTATATCTTCGGCTTAAATTCTCCTGAAGTATCAGCGGGGCTTGTCCATGGCAAGTGCCATAAGTAACAACAACAACTTTGTTTACTCTAAATAAGTTCACTGTTTTTACTTTAAACGTTACTTCTTTTCTTAATCAGTATTCTAGATACTGATCCAGTTGGGATTGAATGGACATTTTGTCTCCTCCAGTCCTATATAAATTGTGTGTTCATTCTTAATATATTATAAAATTAAAATACTAGGTGGACGGATGTTTTCCTCTTAGATAAACTGTATACTAAGGCTAGTAAACTAAAATGGAATGAATAAGTGATTTCGTCCCTTTTCACGAACATACCCAAAGCTAATAATAAGACTTATTTAATCAAACATTTATTTTTGGGGTGATCAAGTTACGATTAATCAATAAGTTTGACCAAAATTTCGGAATGTATCTTCTATATCTAGATTCATGTAACATTAAATACTCAATGCATACCATTTACATAATTCATACTCACATGTAGCAGTGATACTGAATTTGTAGTTCAAATGATAATTTAATGCGCAAACGAAAGTAATATGAGAAAGAGGGGACATAAAACGTGTTGAAAAATCCCTGCTTCAATGCGAGTGAGAAAAAAACAGAGCTTGTGAGCGTTGTTTCGCAAAAGTCTGAAGACTTAAAATATTGCCATTCTAGCCATTCTATACTGAGTCTTTTGATGAACATTATTCATATGACTAGTTAATCCAATAAATGCTTGATAACTTAAGAAATTGCATTAAAGTGTTTAAGTTTAATATGTATTTTTTTTATTCTGTACATTTTATCAATTAAAATTGATGAATAATGTAAACGATATCATGTAGTTTGTATTACGGTGCTCTTATAGTAATCCAGATTTGTATTTTTAAAGCATTTTTGTTATACTATTCCATCAGATGTTGTGATCACTTTGGCCTGGATTTTAATAATCTAATTCTAATCCTGTATCTAAAGTGTAAGTGAAGTACTATAAATGGGGTCGACTGTGCATCAACAGACCCTTTTTCAACCAAAACAATAATACAAAAGAAAATGAAATCTTCGATCGTAAAATTTCAAGTTATGTGAAAACATTATTATTTTTAAGTCATTTTTTATCTCAATATAAGTCATTAACTAATTTAAACGGTTTGAAACAATCACGAGACTTCTCTGTAGGTATCTCCTTCTCTCGATATAGGTATATATAATTTTATTCAACTTTCTTTTACAATTTTTCTAACTGGCAAATAGTTTTGATCTCGACCGATTTTGAGATGAAATAATAGGTGTCAATTCTTCGTCGGCCTCTTAAAAACGCATCTGTTGTCAAAGAAACATACTTAAAAATAATACAGTATTGGTAAAAGGTCAAACTTTTTAAAACGCATCTACTTTCAAAGAAGCATATATAATAATGCAATATGGGTAAAACCTGGTAAAAATATTTTTTGTCCTTTAATTTCGGAGGCATCAAAACCTAACCAAAACATCATGCTCTCGCATGATAAATAATTACATGAAAAATGGTCAAAATTAAACATGTTAGAACTTAATACTAAACAGTGATAAATCATGAATATTTTAAACAATCTTTTTATAGTTGAATGAACTTAACTAAATTTCATTATTTTAACTGTTGAGGTCAAAGTTTAGAATGATTACAATGGTTTTTTCTTGGTGCATTTCTCTTACGAGAAAATAAACAATTTTGAAACAGCCACTTGATAAACAATAACTCGTAGATTCATCTGACTAAAAGAAATCTTGTCATCTCTTTTTTTACGACTTCATTGCCACTTCTGGAACCACGCCACGTTCGTAAGGCTTCTTTCTTTTGATGTTTCACGAGTTCCATTTCTTTTTCAAGGAGCTTTTATTGGCAATAC
The DNA here is from genome assembly GCA_026289955.1 of Argiope argentata. Classification (NCBI taxonomy): domain Eukaryota; kingdom Metazoa; phylum Arthropoda; class Arachnida; order Araneae; family Araneidae; genus Argiope; species Argiope argentata. The sequence goes on along the minus strand of JAOUZG010046508.1, from coordinate 48,799 downwards.
GCATTCAATAATTGATTCTAGAAAAATATAACTTTTATATAGTATCGGATTATCATAACCTCAATTACTTAATGAATTTAAATTCTTGCTTTCGAGACCAATTTGAATCCATTACAAAATAAGTCTGGATGAATATAAAACAGATATCAAAAGCCTTTATTATATTTGGAGAAATAACTATTCTTTTGACTTTTATTCTCTCGTATTCAAAGTATACGATGCATTATAATCTCAAAAATGGAGGACAGGAAACCGAAGATTTTGATAAATTTTCTTTTTTAGTCCTCATAGTTTTTTTAATTGAAATTCTTTGATCATGATCGGTTTATGATCATAACTCAAATGCTTCGAGTTGGCCCGATGAAATTAATATAGATTTTATATAAAATTTGTCTATTTATAACAAGTTCAAAGAATTTTTTTTAATTGTGCGAGTACATGTTAGCATGGTATAATAAAAATAACTACACAAATGATAGAATTTTATTTAGTGATAGCAACTAGAGTGAAATCCATATATAATTTTCAACAAAATTCATAAGGGTTGACAGCCTGTCTATATGAATATTCTGTTATGTAAACGACTAAAAAATGCAACTATTTAGATTGACGAAATTCGCTGTTATCTTGTTGCAAACATTGTAGTTCTACGCCAAATTTTTATAAGTCGGTTTTATCGGTTAGTATTTAAACAATATAAATTATTCTTTCCTGGATGACTTGTCTATGAACTTCCTTCCAAAAAATATCCTTCGTCGATACGAATTTAATCTATTCTTTTTAGCATGTTCGTAAAATATGGGAAAGCAAATGCGCATATATGTAATAAATTCAACTGATTCATTATTAAAACTATTATATATAAATTTCATTTAAATTTATTAATCTTTAATTTAACAAGTTAGAAGTATTTTCCCCCATGTTCCTCCAAATCTAATTTTTGTTACTTTTCTTGAACATGAAACACTAATATCGAATTAAAAGCATGCATCTCAAATATTGAGTGCCTGATTTAGAAAATTCCTTTCTGAAGGTATATAAGCCTTGAATGTGTTTTGTTTGCTTGCATCACAATAATGCTGGTATTATTGTGATGCAAGCTTTGCTCCTATATCATGGATTTTAACTCTTTGATTATATAAGAAATTTAATGTAAAGAAAGTTTATAAGTGTATTATGCAATAAAGTTAACAAGAAATTAAATATATATTATGTAATATATTTAAGAATAAGGTGGGTTTTGACTTCTAGAAATCATTATAGCAGAAATTAAATTTTCTGGAAGTTTTCTCATAAGAACCATAATCTGCCAAAAATATGCCGATATTTTGAAAATTCTGAAAGGAATTCTTATTCTTGTGGTTTTATGTTTTTACAAATTAAAAATTTTCTATCACATACTTAAATGATTTTTATTCAGCTATTTAAAATGCGTGATTTATATTTGTAAAGGTGAGAATTTTATATTTTTGCACGCACATCCTCCTCCACATTCTTGTAAAATATCTTGAAAACTTATATTTCAACTTAGAGATCTTAGTTATTTATCAAAACATTAATTTAGCTAAAATTTGACTTATCTGAAGTGGCGACATCTACTAATTACTTTCAATATTGATTTTCCACTGTATATTTCTTACAATCATTTGTAAAATATATACAAGATTAAAAACTAGATAAAATATAAAAAAGCAACTTATCAGCGTGTTAAAAATCATTAAAAATCTTGAAGTCAAAACTAAAATCATGTGAGATTCATATGTAGAAACATTTTAAATAAATTAGAATTGCAATTGAATTGATTTAATTTTTTCAAATATAATTTTATGTAAAATTCCTCAAACATTCATTTCATATAAGGAAAGTTTGTTGCTTGTGATATAAATTGTGCTTTTATACAATCCTCAGATTGACTTTTGCAATTTTATATTTTCTACATTTAATATAATTCACAAATATTTCTTCTCAAATCCTATCTCATATGAAAGGGGAAAAAATAACTATTAGCAGATTTTTTTTATAAGTCAAGATTTGTCAGCTATTTTAAGTTTTGTCTTTTTCAATATACAGGAAAGATACCCGATTGGGTGGAAGGTCAGCTCTTCCGGCTGGGGCCCGCCAAATGGGATTTCGACGAAGACTTCTCACTCAACCACTGGCTGGACGGTTCCGCACTCATGTACAAGTTCACCATCAAGAAGGGGCACGTGAGTGAAATCCATTATTGTTTAAACCTTTCGTGGGAGATTAGTTCCCATCTTCAAGGGGGGGAAAAAGACCCGTTGAATGTGCACAGAATGTGATGTGCTTGTAAGGTGCTTCTCTTTTACAGACAAATACTCGACATTAAAGTTAATTTTCGACTGTAAGGACTTGGGACTTTGACTTGGGAAGTATACTTCCCTAGTATACTTTAATGATAACGTAAAATTCAGTAAAATATATTCTTAAATGTTATTGTTTAATCTATACATAATATAAAATATTCCTCTGAAAGTGTCTGTACGTTTGAACTACAAAAACTCGATAAATAGTTAATGGATATTGGAAATATTTATACCATAGTGTAAAGCATTTATTGGGGAAGGTTTTAGTTCATTAAAGTCACATCAAAATAGTTTTCTAATCAAGATTTTATTTTTGCACTTATCCGCACATGTGTGAACCTCAAACTGCGCATGCGCAAATAACAAGAGCTGTGGTATGCATATGCGATACATTTCTTTGTATACGTCTGATTTTAAACAAATTCAAATCTCATTATGCCCCCTAAAAACGGAAAATCGACCTTTGCAGGAAGAGGATAGAAATGTTCGCTTCGTGAACATCAGAAATAATATCCAAACTTAGGAAAGCAGTTTTCTGATGAACGAAATAACCACCTTTTAAAATTGCACTGCAATTGAATGACAGTCTGAATCTCCTGAGGAGTGAAATAACCACCTGTGTTTTGTCTACTGGCATATCGTATTTTTATCTTTGTCTAAATATTTTTGAATGTGTTCCATAAAAAAAAAATTGGTTATGTTTGATAATTTCTAAATATAATTTTAGGCTTGTTTGATGCATAACATGGCTATGTCGTATCGGGTGGAGGTTGGACTTTAGTTTAAAGCTCATTTTTCTTGGATGTTATGCCACGGGCAATGCAGTGTGAATACAGCTAATTATTAATAAAAACATAAAAGAAGGGGAGAATCAAAAGAAATAGCCTATGAAAGGGATCAACTTACTTACATTTATAAACGAAATACCCTTCTAAGAAACTGAACAGTTGTGATAAACAACTCTCTATGATGCTCGCTATGTTCTGTTCCAGTTGTTCAAAATTTGATGCCATCAATTATTTTGGTAAAAATGTATACCAGCTTTTAATAATCTAGCTTGTCATTTAGGGATTAATTTCCTCATGCGCACTGACAATCGTTATGAATTTAACCCAATTTTTTTTTTTTTTTTTTTTTTTTTTTTGCTTTTGGCTGATTTCGGGGTTGGCTGTTTACAGGAACGAATCCTAATCTCGCTGAACCTGGCCTGCTGGCAAGGTCTAGGCTTCAGAACTTTTGGAAATTGGTTTTTAGTTTAAGGTCCGATTCCGCCAAAGAATTGTGTAATTTTGTCCGGTGAGCATCAAATCCATCGAGATCAAACGTTCCCAGATCAAGTACCGTTCTTGTCATCTGGCTTCAGTTCAAAACAACGAGGTCCGTCCCAAAAAATGATTCCTAATTTAACTAAATCGATCTCCGAATGTGCCATGAAAGAGAACAGTTTGATACGCATAATTGGATATGTGAATGCTTTTGTTCAAAATGCTATCTCTTAGACAAATGAAATTTGGCTTGAGACTTTGTGGACAGATTTGTAAATTTCTAGAATCGAATCGGTAAAAGGCTTACTGAGAATGCTTCATTATGTTAAGAAGCACACGCGCACCATACTGTGTAACAACGCTGAGCCAGTCGTGGAACAGAGACACTCGCATAAAATTAATATGGTTTCTGGGGATTATGCGGCTTTCTTTGTACCCTTTGTCAACTCCTAGTTCAAGGACTATCAGAATGGAAAAGGTGATAATTTGACCATCTCATTCCCAAAATCATTCCAGTTCTGGTATTTCAAATCTGTAACTGCCGCATTTCTCTTTGGATACAATTTTCATGTGTCCCTAAAGAAATTGATAAAAAAAAAGTCTTAATCCACTTTTTAACCCGTCTCATGAACCCGTCGGAACGAGCATCTCTAACGATCACAGCATCTTAAATGACTATGCAGTCAGTAACTTTATAGGTAATAGGGAAGAAATTTCGCAATGGTAGTCGGGCGTTTGGGGGGATGCACTAGTTTCTTTGAGTAGGCGTTTAGAACCCTCTAGTATTAAAAGTACACGAAAAAAATTGATAGAACACTCAAATTCGAACTGCTATTAACACATTTTAAGGCGGTGAGGAGCCATTTTAAAATATTTTGTAAACATTTTAGCACCAAAACTAATTAGAAACGGATAGAAGTGCTTTGTTCAAAATGTAATTTCATATTCATGTTCCATTATGTGCAGCTCTTTGTTTTATGTTATTTGGCCAGAATAAATAAAAAAAATTCCATTTGGTAATTTACATTGTATTTAGTTTTTCTATCGCTTATTTCATGTGTAATTAATATACTTTAAATTTTGAAATAACTAAAGTTTTACAAAAATGCATATTTGTAAAGAAAAAGTTATATTTCTTTTTTAATTGAATAAATCCAGTAAAATTATTTGCTTGTATTGGGCGGTTCTAAATACCCCTGTCATATACAACAGCCACAACAATTTTTTTTAAAAAAAATACTTTTTTGATCATAAATGAGTTTTTTTCTAATTATAGCATAAAATGTTAGTTTTGAAAGAAAACAGCCTTGTGCCTGTTATAGGATTAACAAGAAATGCCCCTCAGAACAAATTTGTTTGACAGGAGATATGCAAATGCTATTCAAAAAAAAAAAAAATTCTGCCTAATTTTAACGAAATAACATTAAGTTCTATACATACTTTAACGTGATTGTGTGATTAAAATAAGATTTTACTTAACGTAAGAATGGTTAAATTATATTAGCAGTCAGTCATGGTTTAAGCATGACTTTATTATTAACAAGATTCATAGATTAAAAAAAATCACGAATAACCAATTTTTAAATCGGTTTAAATAATTTTCCTATAAATTCACGCGTTTCAGCTGCCATTTTCAATGTAAATATGAATAACTACGGGGATTTCTAGGTATATTACTTACTGTATCACACGTTCTCGTGAAAATTACTCACATCCATATTGGATATTTTTTTCTAGCTTTTCAATGTATTTCAAGGTTGTTTTATTCACATTTAATCCTTCTTTACGTCATTTGCATTCACAGATGTAAACATGGTATTAAATAAGACTTGTAAATGGCAACCAGCTGATATCACTTCAAAAGATTGCAGAATGGTAGATGTGTTTTTATTCTTTACATGCCACCTGTTTCTCCGTAAATATTTGAGTAAATTCCAGTTAAATCTCTTGTGCATAATTTAATATTCATGATTTTCTCAAAAAATATCGTGAAAGATTTCAATTTCGGCTGGCATATTGCCGCATTGAAAAGGAGCAATCGACTCTCCGTAACCAAATGGTCATCATTCTAGTCTCTTAATCAGATCTTGAGTTCGAATCCCGTTAGCAACAATAAGTTCTAAAATTCAAGTAAATATTTATGGAATTATTTATTTTATGCTCTCCATATTTCCTTTTCCAGAAGATTCTGGACTTTTCATTAGTTTATCAGATAAGTGCTCTGGACTTTTCTCCAGAAAAGTATTCTGGAAGTTTCCCTGCTAGTATAAAAGACGAATATCTCGGTCAGTGTGCTAAGCTGGTATATGTGCTTTGCTCATTGAATTGAATTAGTAAATTGGTTTAGCATTACTTTCTGTATATCTTTGAGTTCCACGTTAAATTAACTACGTGACAATATTTTTTTACTTTCTTGCAAGCATAGTGTAGAGAAATTATTGTAACCGTCATATTTACAAATCTTCCCGTTTTAGACCTACCAGAGTTGGGAAAACACATTTTGGAAAATGTCCCTCTTTACGACAAAAATTACCGAAACACTTTGAGGTAGAGTAAATGTGGCATGCTGGCTTTAAAACCCATTTAGTGATTTCTATAAAATTCTGTGACCAATTTTTGAACTTCATTCAGAGTAAATATGTATGCTCGAATATTAATACAATATTTACAAACACAATGTTTACAAACTGAAGAGAGTCAAATAAGTAAAATTCGATACACTTAACATCTATGGTTTAGACAAAATGGCAATGTTTGAGCCAAATTGATCAAATATGGTACAGGATTTTGTGAATACAAGTGCAGTTTTGTACCAAAATGTTTAAATTAATTCAGAAAAAAAACAGTCTAAAACACACATTTGGTTTTTAGCTAATCAACACATGTCGGGAATTAATCGCCAAATAACTCGCCAAGGATACCGAGACTTAGTAATAATTGTTAAATTTACGCCAAAAAGTATGTAACTATCAGACACCAATGTCTTATAAGACGTTATCTGATATGGAAAGTTTATAAAGATAAAGTTTTTAAGAGATCATTGTATATGAGAATGGTTCATATACACAGTAATAAAACAAAGACCAAGTACTATTAAAACCTTAATCTTTCTAATCTTAATATTAACCTTATTATCTTTCTAATTTACATGGTATGGTAACTTTATTTCTCTTGTGAACAACTAAAATATTTAACATAACCTTCTTCCTTAGTTTTTAATAGGAAGCAAATCCAGCGATTAAAGGAATGGATAGAATCTCATATTAAGAGCAATATAGAAAATGATTTGAGTTTTACCTCAATCAAGTAAAGAATGATTCATAAAAATATTTTTAATATAATAGCCAAATCAAAAATTACGAATATTAAATTTGCAGCATTAAATTCAAAAAATTTGTTTTTATCAATTTAAAAATCACATTTTTTAATAGTTTTTTCGGGACTACATAATTTTCGTTAAAATCTCGTGTATAATGCTTGACTCTCTTTTTTAAGGATCATTCTTAAGTTCACATTATCCCCTGTACAAAATATATCGAAGTGAAATTTGACAAATATCGGTCAGTCTATCCTGTTGAGTGACCGCGTACAAATTCGTACACATCAATTTATTAGTTAATATAAATTATATTTTATTTGAAAATTAAAGATGGTATTTTACATTATTTTATGAATGAAGGCAAATGACATTTGAAATATGCTTTGATAGTGTGCTCGAAATATTTAATGAAAAATATTGTATCATAATAAGTATATATATTTCACTTGACGGTGCGATAGTGACAAAAAAAGAGAAACTCTAATTAAAAGCAGATTTAAAGCTATATTTACCAATTCTTTTTAGATATACCACTACGAATAATTCTACATATTTGTCACAGCACTAATAGTTTTCCATTTAATTATTTTCTGCAATGGAAATTTTTTATTTAGCAATCGTCTTAGAAGAGCACGTGTCTTAAGCAAAGCACGTGTTAATTCTTCACTGTTTTTTAAAAAGTAATGTGGTGTCCAGCGATATCATATAGATAAAAAATAAACGAAGGCGACAAGCTTTCGATATGAAAAGAAACAGATCATGACGTGAAAAATTGGATCAATATTTAGATATTAGAGATATGAGCAAAGGATGTTTACATTGTGGGACTTCAATTTTCGAGTTGGAAGTAGTTTAAATAAATTCGCAATTATAATGAAATGAAATCATGAGTTGAATCGGTGTCAAGTGACTCTCAATTGACGATTCAAAACGATATATCGAAACTATATATATATGTATATGTGTGTATGTATATGTATGTATATGTATATGTATGTATGTATATGTATATGTATGTATATGTATATGTATGTATATGTATATGTATGTATGTATATGTATATGTATGTATATGTATATGTATGTATATGTATGTATGTATATGTATGTATGTATATGTATATGTATGTATGTATATGTATGTATGTATATGTATATGTATGTATGTATATGTATATGTATGTATGTATATGTATATGTATGTATGTATGTATATGTATAT
>JAOUZG010046508.1:0-40656 GCA_026289955.1 Argiope argentata | reverse complement strand
TATGTATATGTATATGTATGTATGTATGTATATGTATATGTATGTATGTGTATGTATGTGTATGTATGTATGTATGTATATGTATGTATGTATATGTATGTATGTATGTATGTGTATGTATGTATGTGTATGTATGTATATATATGTGTGTGTGTGTGTGTGCATGTGTGTGTGTGTGTGTGTGTGTGTGTGTGTGTTCTTTGACTAATTTTGAAACCTTCATAGATAGGCATCGAATTGAATGAAGGTTAGCTATCTGTGGAACAAAGTTATCTGAAAACCTTTTCATCAGTTTCTAGGTAATGCCTTAAATGATTTCATATCCAAATCTTCTCTGAAAGATGCGAGTTAAAATATTCGTTACATAATCGAAATTGAAGAGCCATTCCTCCAGTCTCTTTGGATGCATTCGAATTTTACATATTTTCTAAAATATGAATACTTCATAATCGCACAATAATGACCATAGCTCTACAAAATTTCCAAACCATTCGAGAGGCATGTATTTCCATTGAAATAATGAATTGTTTTTTAACCGACTTCTATACTTGTGAAGTATATTTATCTGAAGTATTGTTTCTTATTAACAATATTTTATTTACTTGCTTTTTTCTGTCTGCTCGGAATAAATTAAGCAATTGATGAAAAACTTAATTTATTGACAGATGCGCCATGCCAAATCGTTAGCTCATCGGGAACTTGATTTTAAGAAAAAAATTGATCAGATAATATACAATATTTTTATAACGGGCTAAAAACTTAAGTTTTACGAATCCTTCCACTAATCTTTTTCTTGCAATTTTATCTGGGGGTTCTAAATATATTTGGGCCTAAGATTTTATATTTTAAACCACTTAAATTTTAAAAAATGAACTATACCATGTTTTTAAGCCGTTATTTAATCAGATTCTTGAATATTAAAATTTTTTTGAAAGAAATGGTCTCCACTTTTTATGCCAAAACGATACATACCTGATAAAGCTACAAAGTTTTGAATTTTATGATTTTAAGTTAACTGAAGGTTACCTGGAGGTACAATATACCCATTCTCACGTACTGAAGATCTTCCCCAAAATATTCTTTGCAATGGTTTTAAGTTGCTTATCATTCTAGACACCATAATTTTGTCAGTATTAATCGCAAAAGAGTGTATATTTTGTTAAAAATATTCTGACAGTGATATTTAAACACTTGAAATTTATAAAATTAGTAGTAAAGCTCTGCACATAACTGGTCAGAGAAAAGCAGTTGAGGCAGGATTTTAATGAACTTGCATTTATATATCATAATTTTTGATTAGCATGAAATTATACTAAAATTTAATTAAAACGAACTGAGTAACAAATTATCTTATATTTTTAATCTGCCATTCAAGTGGAAATCTAAATTGTGTAATATTTAAATTGGGAATATGCAATACTCCTATTTAAAATAAATCTTATTGAATATTTAAATTTACAAATTTGGAAATTTTTCATTTTTTGTAGGTGAATGTCATGACCCGATTTTTGGATACACTTGCCTATCAAAAGATTTGTCAAATCAAGCGGCCCGTCTTCACGGAGTTTGGAACGAAGTCGTACCCAGACCCGTGCAAAAATGTCTTCTCCAGGTAAATTCGATGTATTTCAGGAAACATTTTTTTAAATATGAAACATTCAAAATAAGTTTTTTTAAACTTTCAACAATATTTAGCTTTAGCTTTAGATTTTTACTAATCTTCAAGTTCAGAATCTTAAAAAAAATCAAACATTTTTTAATTGTTTGTGTGAACACTAATTTCAAACTCTTGAGTTATGTCTAGATGAAAATTTGTATGATTTTTGAATCCAATTTACAGATATTTTATCCCTTTGCACTCCGAAAAATAATTAGATGCGAAATTATTCGCCTAATACAAAGAGTGTTCATTGCTATGAAAAATATATGTACACAACTCTTAAGTCGAATTTCTTTGAACAATTAATCTACATCTCTTAACCATTGTGTAGACATTTTTAACAATAAAATTTTAAAAATGAGTAAAACGTCAGAATGATGCACAATCTTGAATGGTGAGTCAGAGGCACCAACGGAGTGCAAAGGGTTAAAAAAATTTTGCATAAATTCCACTTACAGAAAATCTGCTCAACTATCTTTCTAAAAAATGGCTGGATAATTATTAATCGTAAAGAAAACTAGGTATTTGAAATTAGCATACAGGTTAGCATTTAAAATATCATGGTATCAATTTTGTGAAGTTTTGAACTAATTCCAGGGTGAGTTTGACCGTCTATTTTAAAATTAATAAATTAATAAAATAAAATGAATTAATAAAATTTAAATAGCAACTTTGCGCAATTTTTTTAAAATTTTGTCTTTGTCGATCGGGCTTGCTTGAGTAGCTAAACAATTTCTCTTGCATACAAAGTTGTAAATAAACTCTAAGCCACTTGAGTAAATAAATGTTATAAAAGTAATGCCGCTTAAAGTTTAGTTTTCTTTCAAAAGAAAAAATATCCAAATATATTTTCTTTAAGTACTTAAAATAAAATACTTCTTCTTTAAGAACCATGAATAAGTTGAAATGAAAACCAATAACGACAAACAATTCTTTAATTTTCTTTCCTACGTTTGGATATATATACCTGGAATATTTCATAGTTCTGTGAAAAATACTGTCGAGTTTTATATAAAGTGATTTCACAATCTGAGTGTTTCAAGTGAAGAACACTAATTAAATCAAAACAGATTCCGACTACAGCCTGTAGATTAAAATACATTCTTATATGATAATTATAAGGGGAGTGCTTTACTCTTTCAAATATCTTAAAATGTCTAAAAGAAAACAAGGATTCTGCATCCAATTTATTGATCGTGAAATTTCATATTATACTTCGGTAATTACATTTTATAATATTAATTTCTTTATCAAAGCTTGTGTGGGATTTTGAACATGAGCGGATATTTATTAACTTAATTCTCGTTTGAAAAGCTTATATATAATTTTTTTCCTTTCCCCCTGGGAATTGTCCCCTCCATCCATTTATTACTTCAGCAAAAAAATTGAATAAATTCGTGTAGGATTTGATCCCAATGGGATTATGTCTGGAGATCCATTAATAGTTTATCGTCTTTCTTTTTTTAACAATTTTTCTTTTTCTTCTATCCTGTGGTGCATACAACTGGTTAGATAGCTTAGTGCTATAGGTATAGGGGGCACAGGATGGCGTTATGTTGTCTTTACTTGAGCCTTTTGAATTAAAAAAAAATTTCCATTCCATTTTCCCGACACTTTCCAAATACAAAGAATTCGGAATTTTCTCTAACAAATATTGTGTGAAAATTTTCTGACACTTTTGAAGAACTTAGAAGTTAGTTCATAACCAAAAACAAAAAGGTTTAATTATACACCGCGACCTCATGATAAAAAATACTATTTTATGGATAAAACCTCATTATCAGTTATTACTATGAAAGCTTACTTATAGATTTACTACAATAGCTAATTTCTTGTAGAAAATATACGATATTTATTAATTAGTCACAAATAGTGAATCAAATCTTTAGTAAATATTGACTTTTGATAGGAAGATATGTTGACAAAAAGGTTTTGGATTAAAGTTTAATCACTTGCATTCTAATTTATAGCTCCCTTTTATACGAGATCTGATCAAATTTGGCACACATATAGCAATGAACAGAGATGCAAGGCTTCGATAATGTTATATAACTATGGAAATTTGAAGCTAAAAAATATTTTGCTAAAAGAATCTAACAAGTGACAAAGTTGTGTAAATTGTTTAGCTAAACATTTCAGCAACCATTAATACTGGTGAGCCAGCTGGTCGCCATAGGTAGTTAGTTTTAAAATGAGTGAAACATATCCTTTACTCAAAGAACTCGCATAAATAAATGGCATGTTAGAAACTTATTGATATAGAAATGCACATACTCTGTTGCCACTCTATTCCGAAACTTATAAAATTCAAAAAAAAAAAATTATAATAGTAATTATAAAATAAACATGGTTTCTAGAGCAGTTTTCTTTTACATATTCAGTTTTAATTTATTTCATATTAATGTATTAAGAGATAAAAGAAAGTATAATTGGTTTTAAGAACGATTAAATACATTTGGGACATTAGTATACAAAACGATGTAAATATACATTTAACAGGGAGAAAATACTTCTCAAATTTCTATCATTTAAATATACCACTTAAAGAAATTAATACTTATAGTAGAATGTAACATGTTTTATATATTTGTAAAGATGGAATCTTGTCATAGAATTTTTTTTCAATTCTTGATGTACTAGATACTTCTTGGTACTAAATTTTGATCACATGTATATTCTTGATGAAAATATACTATTTTAATCTTTTTTTGGAATTTCGATGTAAGCTAATTAAATTTTTACTTTCTACGATGGGTGGTCCTGGTATCAAATTTGAATTGATTTCGACGGTCAGCGATATTTATAATGAATTTATTAAATTCAAAAAATAAGATAATAATTGAAACAATTTATAATGCTAGAGCACTAATAAACGTTTTAAAAAACTAATTTTATTAAACTTATTTTGATTCGAAAATTGTAGATCTCTTGCATAATATTATATTTATATTAAAATAAAAACAATCATACTGCAATATTTATTAATGGCATACCATAAAATTTAATGTTGAATTTCGATTTAACATAAAACAAATGATTTTTTTTTTAATTTTAATGGCATTTCTTTTCAAGGTATTTTTCAAAAATTGTTCCATTGGAGATGACCGATAATGACCTGGCGAATGTTTACCTGTTGGATGATGAGTTGTACGCAACCTCCGAAACTTGTCACATTTGGAAGGTGGATCCTGACGACCTCAAATGTGTCAAGAAGGCAAGGAATTATTTTACTTATCAGAAACTTATTTTCGTCATATTTTTTATGCTTTTGTAGATAATCAGTTAATGCACACAATCAGTTTGATCAATTTTCCAAGATTAGCTAAGTGCATTGAGAATAATTACCATCAACGATTAACTCCTTAACCGGTTTGCTCGTACGCCGTACGTGAATCGATTTATCGAATTTTGATAGTTGTAAACAAAAATTAAATCATTAATAATTATTATTCAATATTAAAATGACAGAATACGTATATAAGCCAAGTATTCCATGGATTTGCATTTTAATCAAAATAAGAAAATATCCCCAAAATAGGTGTCATCTGATTAGATAGTAAGGAAAATAAACCTGTTAAGGGGTTAATTCTTGTACTGATAGTAATTTACGTTCTTTATAAAATAATGTAATAGTTTATATCGTTGTGCTTACATCAGGATTTTCAGAAAATTTCGGTAATAGTAGACGTGCCTCAACATTAATTTTTGAATTCTTAGATTTCCAGTACTTGTATTACTATAAACTATTAGTATAAGATTCCTTGTAGTCTTGTACATCCAATTGGAAAATTGCTCTAAATGACCTAAAGGATAACACAGGTATCCAATAGCTAATTTATAAACCATAAGATATAAGAATTTGATTCCTATTGAGGAAATAATTTAAATGACGAGAAGAATCATTTACATTGTTTGAATCAATAAATGTATTTCTGTAAAAGTTACACATTCTGACTTTTTAAACTGTTCCTTTGTCCTGTCGGTCAATATTTAGTGAGCCATTGAAACTTCGGAGAAAGAGAAAAGAAATATTTCGCTTTATGACTAATACTGTTCGAATAATATCTGTTGAGCATAAATAAGCGAAGCAAATTTATTCAAAGGAAAATTTGAAAAAGTAATAACCTTTATTTGTATATGATATTTTAAGTTCACTCTCGAGACCATGGATTTAGTTTTAAAATTCGACTAGAATCCTAAATGGAAATTTCCGATATAAATATAATTGTTTCAGTAGTTTGATATATTCCTTTATAACGCGATAAGATTTCCCCAAAAGATTTTTTTTATTTAAAATGTTGTAACGCCAAGCAAACTCTAAATCTGAGAAATAGGACCAATAGATTGTATAAAAACTGGATTTTGTAACTTTCTGAGAAATATATTAACTCAAACAGCTTAAATTATATTTTGAAATTTTCCAGCTGGAGTTATGTCTGTTCTTAATGAGTTATAATTTAATTATTGGTTCAAGAATTTAATTATTAATGAAATAAAATTTGTGTTAGCATCGCGATGAAACAGGTGTCGCTTCTTAGAGAAATTGGTTCCTTTCAAATTCCTCAGAATAACAGCTAAAAGAAATTAGATGCCACTCGCTACACTTGAAGGCGGCCTGGTGGCAAGGACTCAGTTTCAGAACAGGAGGGTTTCTGTTTTGAGGTTCGCTCCTCCAAAGAACCACAGTATAAGCGGATCTGGTGCACGTTAAACGTCCCTGCCAAACGTCCTCCCCCTAGTGTGGAGAGAGGGTACCAACTCGAGTATCGTTCTCGTCATCTGACCAATGATCAAAATTACGAGGTCCGTCTATAAATAACCCTAGTATTGCCTTAAAACGGGACGTTAATGTAACTAAACTAAAATGCGACTCTTGAAATTTAATTATTGTTTCACAAAAGAAGTAATCCTGCTTTTTAATCGGGAAAAATTAAATTGTGATTGAAGCACTTCTATATATCCTTAAAATTTGATCCTTGAAAAATAATTTAACAAATTTTCACTGAATGGTAAAATTTAACATGCCAGCTGAATACCGTCATTCTGTGTAAAATTAAATTTTATTTGGGATTTCTCCTCTTTAATTTAAAATGCCAAATATTACCATTTATGAATTTTTGTTTGTGCAATCTTGATTGAATTTGATTGAAAAGATTTTGCTTGCTTTTTATACCTACTCGTATAATTTATATTCTTGGATAAAACTAAATTTTTCAGTTTACAAATATTTTATATATACATGTATAACACCTGCTTATTATCAAATATTTAACCCTTTATCTACTGAATCATGTTACCATCAATTTTTCAACTTAAGTTTCCTTGCAGAATATTCCCAGAGAACCCAAGGGAAAAATTTTAATAGAAATATCTTAACTTAATCATTATTTGAATATTTTTCATTCCTACTTTTAGCTTATATTAACTTATTGTTATATTTGGGTTACATTCTCCGTGTTTTTTTTAAATACCATCGGCAAAAATAGTCCTATTACGAAAATGTAATCCAGATTATAAAATTGTACTTATAAAAACCATCAGTAGATAAAGGGATAAGGTGGTTCACGTAAGATGATTCATGTTGACATCTTATTATTTTGCTGACTTGCTTTGTGCTGTGTATCAGACAGATATAAAGGAACTGCTCTCCGTGAACCTGGCCAGCTCCCACCCCCATCAGAGCCCGGATGGAACTGTCTACAACCTGGGCGCCAGTTTTCTCTCGGGGCTGCGCTATCACATCCTCAAGATGACGCCACTGTCCCCTCATTCCCTCAAAGGCACGTTTGGTAAAATCTCGTTTACTATTTGCTAACAGATTCTAAAACCCTCCGCGCTTTTTACTCATGTTTTAGAATTAGTTTGACGAAATAGAGTTGATAGAAAGGATAAAAGGAGTTGTTTACTTTTAACAATTAGTAAATTCAGGGGGTGAGGTGTCGTTTCCTTTCTCGTCATTGAGCGAGACAAAACCGTCTAAGAGGGGTCCGTCTTAGGACACTGAAACGAATAGATGATTTGTCTTGGACGTGGGTTTTTAACCCTTTGCACTCCGAAAAATAATATAAGATGTAAAATTATTCACCTAATACAAAGATTTGTTTACTGCTATAAAAAAAAATATGTATAATTCTTTTGAGTCGAATTTCTTTGAAAAATTAATCTACATCCCTTAACCATTATGTGGGCGTTTTAAACAATTAAATTTGAAAAATAAATAAAGAAAACTTCAAAATGATGCACAATCTTGAATGGCGAGTCAGAGGTGCCATCGGAGTGCAAAGGGTTAAAATGCCTTATTGGATGGTTTGTTGATCCCTTAGCATGCAGTGACGTGTCTAACATGCAGATCTATCAACTGTTGTTGTTACTTATGACACTTGCCATGGACAAGCCCCGCTGATACATGAGAGGATTTTAAGCCGGAGATATGCGTCTCTTGTTTTTTACAAGTAGTGCCATCTAGGGGCAAGAGTACGACTTAGCTACACACAAGCCAAAACCCTTGCATCAACTGAATTTTTCAAATCGTCAATTAAGCTACAGAATCGCTCAGACCAATGGAACACGAACAATTCTACCTTAAGGACTAGAGAATGATGAATTCTGAAATTTTATCAGAGATCTATTATGAAACAAGTTTGATTCACTTTAACCTTTTGTATTCCCTTGTCTGGTTTGACACTCCCTAATGAAGGATACTTCGTGTTCACATTTTTTTCTAGATATTGATTACAGATGTATAATAGCAAACTCTCTTGCATTATTTTTTACGAATTATAACAACCTTTGAATTATTTTTGCTTTCTCTTAATATCAAAAGAAATTCTCACTAAAACATGCATAATTGATGCATCTCATTGCTTTTCGAAGTACATAGGCTTAGGTTCAGCCGCCACTAAGCGCAAAATTCATATTGTCGTTAATATTCTTAATCCTTTTACAAGAACATTATGAGAGAAAAAAATGGTAAAATACTGTAATCAAGCGTATCTCATTTCAAATAAAGGGAGCTTAACAAAGAAACTTTTTTCTATCCATTAATAAGAGACTGCCATTCCATCATTTCTATACTAATTACGAAATAACCCAATTTGACATTGATCATGGTAATTTTAAGTTATTTTCACACATTTGATTCCGTCATCTTTCTGCGATTGTAATATTGGTGACTAGGAAAATGTTGATCATGTGCTCCTTCCATGTTCCAAATTTGTCTGGGACATTAATATAATTGGTCCCTAGAGTTTCACCAACTTGTTTCTACCAGAAATGTTTTTAAAGATTTCTGTAAATTTATTGTTGACATCTGTCATCTTTCATGACTGTCCAATTGTCTTCCTTTACTTTATATAATGTGTTGTATACTTAATTCTTTAAACTTCTTGTGATATTTTGTGGTGAAAGTGTTTTTCTTATAAATGTTTCAATAAAAAAAAAAGGAGTTAGGTGCTAGTGATTCGAACATCCGTTTTCTTTTGCGCTTTGCAGTTTGGAGAAAGAATATCTCTTTTAGTACCGTCTTCGTTATTTTAAATAATTGCATTGAACTTGAAAATCCCGTGGGCCATTTCAAAACGAGAGTTTAGTTATAAACTTGATACTAAGTTGTGAAAAAAAATTCAAAATAATTCCATTTGAAATTTTTCATTTAATGCATAAATTTCTTAAAACAAATACTTAATGCAACGTTTAGTTGAGGCATCAAATTTTAATTGACTTGTTTTTCTAGTTCAAGTTGTTTAATTAAAAAATGTTATATCGCAGTCAGAAATAGTCTCCTTTTTCCATTCTCAAACTGTTCTTAGCTCAGCTGTTTGTTACAGAACCAAAAGGGTTTGAGCGTGCGTCCATCTTAACGAGCATCAATTCCAATCAGAAGACCAGTTTCAGCTACTACCACAGCTTCGGGCTGACCGAGAATTACATTTTGTTTCTGGAGCAACCCCTGCTGGTCAATACGGTCCGGATGGCCGCATCGGGCATCAAAGGGTACAGTCTCAAGGAGTGCTTCGATTGGAATCCCGCCCAGAAGGTAAGCATTTTGAATAAATTAATTGCGGGGATAAATCAGTAGGTATTTTGCTCTGCAAAGGTGCATTGGTGTACTTTCTTCAATGGCTTCTCCATTTCATCTATTGGGGGGGGGATATTGCATCATGATTGTGACAACTTAACTCCATGATAAGGGCGCTCTGCGCTATTCCAGTGACATTTACTAGTCAGAGGGCAAAAAAAAAAAAAAAGACGGACGTTAACTAAAGAAGGGTGTAACCGAAAATCGAAAGCACAAAATCCTTTGAGAAAGGCCTCTACCTGAATTCTTTAATTAGACATTTGCAGAGGAATTTTTCAATGTACCACGCGTAGGTGGTAATGATCCAGTGAACATCAGCTGACCATCTTCATGTTATATAAATTCTTTCATCATTGAATTCTGACTTGTAAAAATCATCATAATGATCCTTTGTTAATCCATAAATAAAATGATTAAGCTAATCCAAGTGGACAGAGGACTTAAAAACCATCACATCCACTTGACTTTGAACCTTCATCGGAAGTTCCCTTGCAAGTTAGTTAACAACGAATTGAGAATATTAGACTGTTTGCGTTCAAGAACAATATACGTTGTGAGGTTTCAATATTTCTTGCTATGTTCAGATTTGCATCCAATGTTCAAAAAGTTTTGGAAATCTGAAACTAATTTCCAAATGTATAACTGATAAATAAGAGAATAAGGGAAAGGTTATTAGATCTTCTAGTCGGTATAGACTATATATGTAATACAAAATGTGCAGCATATATGTATAGTCCTTTTTTTATATCAGTGGGAAACTTCTTGTTGTAGGGAAATAATATTGAAATTTAAATATTTGAAATTGAGTTTTTTAAAAGTAATGATTATGATGGAAACTAAACTTTTCACAAAAATCGAATATATTTATATTTAATATTCACAGTTTAAGCTTTCTTATATAAAGCTGTTTGTTTTGTGTTCATTCCCTAAAAAACAGCATTAGTTTTTATAGGCAAGATGTACTTTTTAATGCTATTTCTCAAACCCTAAATCTTGGTAAATTTTTTTAAGGTAAACAATATAAATTGAAATTGAATGCCTTTTTCTCGAATTTGGTATAGTAAATTCTCAATATCTTGTCCAGTTTCTGAACTACAGAAAAAGCAATTTAATTCTTTACAAGTTTTAGTTGCTTAAATTCTCATATGGAAAAAAAAATTAATGTTATTTTATCAAATTCGGCATTTGAATAGAAATAAAGTTTTTCTTAATTAGGGGACTAGATAACATATTAAATGTTTTTCAAGATTTTAAACCAATCATTGGAATTTCCAACTACCGAATATTTAACTTTTGAAATCTGATTTTAAAACACTTCTGGCTGGTAACTGATATAGTTTTGTTTCATTTGTAATTTTTTCAAATTATTCTATGTAGAAATTTAAAAATATGAGTATTTAATAGCATTTTTCAAAAAAATCTTTCCTAAATTAGTTCCTGAAAATGTTTTGATATTTTTCAAATGATTAAGTTGCTTTTTATGAAGCACCAATGAGTGGAAATGAATTCTAAAAGTATTGATGGTTTCAAAAAGCCCGAAGAAGTAACAAGCTCAGAGGTTAGTCATTAATATTCAGATTGAACGAAACAAGTTGCCATCGGCAAAGATATTGCAAAATATGCCAATCGAAACTCTAGAGGGGGAGATCGTTCTGACACAATCGACCTTCCAATTAGATCTTGGTTCTCTTCGAGATATAATTTTCTAATTGCTCAATTGCTTATCAAAGTATTCTTTCCCATACTCCCTCAACCAGTTTATTTCTTAGATCTTGCCATAAATGATTTTTCCACGACTGAAGAATTAATTTTTAAAGAACGACTATTCGCAAGTTCCGAAGAAACACAGCGAATACTAATGAAGCCAATAGAGGATCCGGGTTGCTTTTCTGGGCTTTATTTGTAGCATTGTGTAAATGATAAAATGCAAATAGCTTTTATTTCGAAAGAATAAATACAATTAAAATCTCCGAAACTTATCAACAGAATTGCGATTTTCTTATTCTGCAAAAAACTGTATAAAATCTATTTTACATTAATGTAAGATTCTCTTTAATGAACATGAATCATTTTCAGACCCGATTTCACCTCATCGATCGTGTATCTGGGCACGAAGTCAAGACAAAGTACCAATCGGAAGCCTTCTTCTTTTTCCACCACATCAACACGTACGAGGAGGACGGACACATAGTGGCCGACATCCAGGCCTTCCCCGACCCAGAAGTGCTGGACAAGTTCTACATGAGCAAGCTCCGCCTCGGGGAATTCGAGGTCTCCTGCCAACCCATCTTCACGAGATTTGTACTGCCTCTGAAAACCGTGAGATTTCAAACACCTCAGATTTTATTTTTTACTCGTTTTTTCTAATTATTTACTGTTTTAAATGAATTAATATATTATTCGAATTTAGATAAAAGATTTGCCGAGCGCGATACCGAAAAAATGTTTCTTACGATTATGAGGATTTTAGTCTGTACTCTCGATGAGCCTCTGTTGCCAAATTAGTTCGTGGTAATCAAGATAGTATTTATGTATTCAGCGTATATAACTCTCAGAATGTTATCTTTAGAATGGAAAATTCGGTCTTTTACCATAGAATTTTAATTATACAATCAACTAGCAGTACCCGCATGGCGTTGCCCGTGGCATAGCATCCTAGCAAAACTAGCTTTGAACTTAAATCTAGCTTCCACCCGATATGACAGATATGTTACGCAACATCAAACAAAAATAAAAATATATTTAAAAATTATCAAAAAGGGCTACAAAAATTTTTTATAGCGCATATTCAGAAATATTTCGATTGTTACAAAAGTAAAAATAGGATCTGTTCGTAGATGAAACTCAGGTGATCCTTTTGAGGTTGGATTTCCATCTTTTCGGCATAATGAGATTTGAATCGCCGTTTAAAATCAGACGTAAATAAATAAATGTAACGCATATGCTTACCACAGCTCTTGCTATTTGCACACGCGCAGCGGATAAATTAAAATTGCAATTATAAAACTCTCCTTTATATTTTGATATCACTTGAATACACTAAAATCTTCCTCAATAAATGCTCTACAAAATGGTATAAATATCTGTTAACTATTTCTCAATTTTTTGGGGATTTCAATATACAGACGCTTTCAGGCGACTTCATTTTATACTATGTATCGATTAAACGTTTTTGAGAGGGAAACAATGCATTTCCATTTGCAATTTCCAGTCATTGTCACATATCATGTCTGTTTCCGCTTTCAAATTCGAATTAAGAGTTGTTTGAAACACAACAAAGTATGTTCATATATCTCCACCTCATTATTAAATATCGAAGTGGATCATTTGCGTCGTTTTAGAATTCCTAGACATTTCCATTGAATTGCAATAAATATCATAATAAAATTGAGAATTAAATATTAAATAATACGTGATAATAGGAATTTTTTTATAAAGCAAAAAATTATTTGTTCTCGTGTTCCACCTTACAACGGAAAGACGGTTGCAGTAGTTTCTGAGGGTATGGACCTCTAAGCAACCCGGGGCAGAAGTCTGAAATGTAGTTCACACACGTCATAAACTCTTTTTCCAGGGCATACTTCATTCATTCACCCCCATATCGTAATTTAAATCTGAAAGAGAACGATCACCTCTGACTCAGTACCGCCAGTGATATTACTCTCGAAATGGAGGACTTTATAACAACGACAGAGTTAACGTACGCCAGCCACCATACACGCGAAGAGTTTTTAGCTGGCGGCTCGAACTCGCAGCTTAAGGGATGCGAATTCAAAGCCCTACCAGCTAGGCTATCCTCTCCTTCAAAAAATTATTTAAAATAAACTTTATTAAACTTAATTTACAATTATGCAATCAACAAACAACAACATTCATTGATGAAATTTTTTATTGTCAGAGTAAAGCGTTTCAATAAGAGTAGACTTAATAACACTCAACACGTTAATGAATTGCTTTGAATAATTGTATTTCAGTCGATTAAACTAAGGCTAGATATAAAAGACACGTAACTGAAATTTTAATAATGGATTATTGGTAATTCAGTATTTTAAATTGACTTTGCATTAATACCGTTTGAAGAAAACGTTTTAAAAAGAAATCGCAAATTATATTGTTAGAAAAAAATATACGTTATATTCGTGGTTGTATAATGAACAGTCCAGCAAGCTCAATAGGAAATAATGACACTTTATTCTACATAAAAACTAAAATAACTGATAATATACATCTGAAGCATGCACACACACACAAAAAAAAAAAATTAGTGATTGTGTTCCGCAAAGGTTCAAGGATGCCATTTAAGCCATACATACAGATTTTTAAAAAATTAGAA
The DNA here is from genome assembly GCA_026289955.1 of Argiope argentata. Taxonomy (NCBI): domain Eukaryota; kingdom Metazoa; phylum Arthropoda; class Arachnida; order Araneae; family Araneidae; genus Argiope; species Argiope argentata. Next base: position 26,586 of record JAOUZG010046508.1, on the reverse strand, counting down.
AGTAGTTATGTTATGTGTCAGAGAAATATATATGATATAAATAAACTTCAAGGTAGAGGTAAATCTGTATCGAAAGAGTCAAAATGCTACATCCTCCTTGTCATATGAATTGTTTCATGTGGTTTGTTACAATATGAAGTTGTTATTTTATGAAACAGTTTTTTTAATTATTCTGATTTTTTTCGTTGTTTGCACCATGCGGAAATTTGCGGTTAGAAACAATGTGTAATAAAATCTAAAAATTCTCTGGTTTTTTTAGAAATGGTAGTATTAATAAATTTAAGTGTTGCAAACTTGACATGCAAATAGCCCATAAATGCAGCCTTCAATTTGTTGAAGGAAATAAAAAGGCGATCTGTTAAATCCTAAGTACTTCAATTCAAAACGATGCCTTGTATAGAAAGGAAAATTACTTGTATCTTTAGGGAAGTGATTGTTGAATTTAAGACGGGTTGTATTACAGTGGCGAAATAAGGATAACACAAATAAGAAATCGGCGAAAAGCAATAATACAAAGTTCGTAGCAATAAATATTGAAATTACGCAAGCTTTTGATGTGCTGCGTGTACTTGAGCTGTTACAATTTTCGCTCCAATATAATTTACATCGATAGAGGAATTGGCCTTGTCTGCTTATGTGCTGTTATAAAAAAAAACTGATCCCGAGTTTCATGTAACAAAATAAATTTAAAATTCAGTTTCAAACCGCTACCTTCAACGGAAAGTACATTTCAAAACATTTCCTAATATATTTCATTTTCCCAAGAACAGGAGAATTATTTTTAAACGTGAATTATTTTTGTTTCTTATAAAAAAAATTGTAATACACTTTTAAAACAAAACGATATTTACCAAATATTTTTAATGGAGTGACACACACACACACACACACACACACACACACACACACACACACACACGAACTCGCACGTGTGTGTGCAGAGGGGGGGATCAAATACTAAATATTTTTTTAAAATATTCCATTTAATTCAGCTTGAATTGAAATATCATTGTAAAAAATTTTGAATGGCAATATCATTGCACAATATTTGATCCAACTCATTGAGACGATTAATATTTATAGAATATTTTAACATTGGCGATACGCTGTTTTAGACGATCTCTATGTCACTTCAGAAATATTTGGATCACTGCTAATATAATATTCTTTGGTTTAAGTTATTCCATTAAATTAGTTATTAAAAAAAGATTATTTTTAATTAAGCTTATTTCTTTTCTATGCCATTTTCGTAAGTAGGTAGAAAGGATTAAATTTTAATATTACAAAGGCACTTCGTGTGCTCTCCCTTTAATTTCCGAGTGCATTTAGAAAATATAGCATCATTTCATTTCCCTCTAAAATTTTTTCCCTAAGTATATCATGAATATGGGAGTAAGTTAAGGACATATACACTCACGAACACGCACACATACAAACACGCGCGCACAAGATTTTATATGCCGGGATTTAGTATATAATATTTCGTAAAACAAGTTTGTAAAAATCAATCGAAGTATAAGTAGTACACGTTAAAGTTATAAACGATCGAAGTTTATAAAGTTTTGACTCTTCCCATTTGACATATTACGTTGAAATTTTGATATAAATCTATCACAAATCTCCAAATTTCATTTATACAAGGTGATGCATTTTTGAATCGTGGCATTCGCTTACATGGAATCAACAAGCAGTTACGTCGCCACCGATTTCGACTAATCTTGAATATCTGCATTTCTGACTATATATTCATGCACTAAACTTCAGTCGTTTAGCTCTTTGCGTTTATTTATCGGGTGCATATGCATACAAAAAGAGGGCGAACAGAGAAACCTAACACGAGAAATGTATGATTCAGATTTTTAGAGATCGGAAATTTGGAGTCGTCGAAATTTCTAAGTCGAAAGTTTTTAAAAATTGCAGTTGTTTTTTAAATAGAATTCTTTCTTTATCATAAAATAAAAATAGGGAGTTTTTAAAATAGCTTCTTTTGTTTTGGCTTTGTTTATCTCTATTTGTGTTTCCAGGATGAAAAGAAAGGAGAGAACCTGGTGACTCTGAAAAATACCCGAGCCACTGCAATTAAGCAGGATAATGGGGTTGTGTTCCTGGAGCCTGAACAGAAAGGAGAACCGGGTAATCGAATTTTAAAGCAATTGTATTCCATTGCATAACCAGTTTTTCTGACGCATGTTTCATAAATCTTCTACTTGGTTACTTAATTTCATAATCTAACATTTTCAAAATTGCAAAAAATAACATTCATTCAAAATATATTTCATTTTTCCGTAAATAAAACTCATTTGGAAATTCGTTTTCAGAAATAAGATTTCAAAATCAATAAACTTGCGTAGTTTGAAAGGAATGCATTGTTTGACAATCTCGGTAAATTCAGGCTTTGTCTGAAATGAGTTTTATATGAAAGATATGATAAGTTGATATACTTAAATAAATTTTTATTTATTAATGAATATTATATCAATTAATATAAAAATAATATTTTTAAAAAATATATCCTTCCCTTGTACAGCAAAGTTTAGAAGCAAATATAACTATTTACTGTGATTCCTCATTTTACGAATATATTTGTGTAGAATAGTAATGGATTCAATTTAAAACAAAACAAGGAACTTTAAATAGGTGGTTTAAAAATTTTTTGAATAATTTATTTTAGAATTTGAAATTAATTGAAAATGATCTATTGAATCAAAATAGGATGATTTAATATTTTTAATATTAATCGGAAGTTAGAAAATTTTGCATTGATTTAGTTTATAAGAACCTTTCTGATAAAAGCCTTTGATTCGAGAGGTTTTTGTTCTGAATTATTCAATTATATTACAGTTCCTATTAATAGATGGCAGCACAATAAATGCCCTTTGAATTTTGATGAAAATTAGTTTCATTATTTATCCAATAGATGGCAGCAGAAACGAAATGAAAGATTGCATTACATATTATTCGATTCATGACAAACCTTTAAAACTTTAAAAATGCTTTACCACTTATCATAAGAAAAATCTATAAATTATTTTAATTTATACTAATATTTTTAAATTTTTTACTTTTTAAAGTAAATTGGATGAATTTATTCTAATATTTAATGTTCTATTGTGCAACTTCAATCGCGAATGTTCTTATTTAAAGATTGACTGTATAAATATTAATCTTTTTTAAACGCATAACTCGTGTATTAAACCAAAAATTCATTTTTATTCCTCTTCCTAATAAATTAGAACTAATAGAAATAATTAAGGAAAATAGAATTTGCTTTAAAAAAACCCTTTGTTTTGAATTGTAATAAAATTAGTAAAATCTTTAATTTTATTAAAATTTATATTTTTGAAAAAATTAGGAACTTCAAAAGGTGTAATTCATAAATGAAAAATAATAGTCTAATTTTGTAAGCTTTTTTATAACCCTGTGTGTGAAATGTTACAAAATGTAAGGGAAAGTAGAAAATCGAAAAATATTTTTTGATAAATTAGATAACATTTCATTTCAAAATAATCTCATGGTTTTATCAATCAATTGGAAACATTGTGTATTGTTCCTATTATTAAAATTAACGCAATACACATAATATCCTTTATCTAATAGACATATCATAATAATTAAATGTTACATTTTTAAAAACTTTCTTGATCTGTTTGACCTATAAACGCATTGCATTTTTCAGGTTATGAAATGCCAACTATAAATTATTCCATGTTCAATACAAGAAAATATCGATACGTATATGGTAGTGGAGTTTTTGAAACTGGAAAATTTTCCAATTCGGTATAGTATTGTATCATTTTTATTTTCAGTATTATAAAAAAGGTAGTTTCCTTTCCATTTATAATTCCGTTTCACATCTTCAGTCATTACGCATGAACACAAGTTACCCTCATTTATTGGAAAATATTTGAAAATACATATTCTGTAATGGCTTATATTAAATGGCTAATTATATTGAAGTGTTGAAATAATATTTTCTACGAAGGAAAATGACTAAGCCTTTTTTAATTATAATTACTTAGGCATGTGCACAAGCAAAAATTAGACAATTATTTCTTTGAATTTATTTTGGATTTGTGATGAGGAATACAAAATGTGTTTATATCGAACATTCCCCATTATCAGCAATTACATAAAAAGACGCCTATAACTGGCTCCTCCGATTCTTCTTGAGGTACACAGAAAAATGTGAATGTCTGAACAGCTCCCAATAGCAACACTGGGGGAAACCAAGTTCTAAGATCATCAAAGGCCACGGTACAACCTTTTCCTTTGAAGTACGTCCTATCGTCGATTGGAGGTAGCTGACCCCCACCTTTTCTGCAGCAAAGACCACTCGCCATATACCGGAGTATTCTCACCCTCATTTATGTTATCTCAATGGGGGTTACATAAAAATTCAAACTCCATGTTCAAATTATAAATTTCTTTATCATAATCATTGTTCTAATGTAATTATAATAACTTAAAATTAAAAAAAATTAAAAATCAACTTCAAATTAAAATTAATCATTTATAATTATAATTAATCAACTAATTCATAAGGGGAATAGTACATATACATTTACTTTAAATCAAATATCCTATCTAGAATAATATATTAAGTGATAAGTTATTTAACTATCAAAATTGCAACTGTTGCATACAGAAATCGATTTGCTTGAGGTACAGAAATTTATATATTAATGCATAAGTAGAATAAAGTAAACATGGTGACTATCTTTTATTTTCCAATGAATATTTTCCACAAATACAACTTTTAAAAGAAACAAAGATTATGCTTTATTTTGTGCTTGAAAACTGGTGATAAGTAGTGCGGTCGAGTGCAATTATTTTTATGGCTGATTATAATTTACAGTCACTAAGTGTAAATTATTTCACTTACTGATAGTAAAAAAGGCAATCATTTATTTGGTTTCAAAAATACTGTTATTCTTTAAAACATTTATTCCTTTTTTTGACAAATTTTAAATTTAATTTTAATGTTAACTTTCTCAAATTAGAACTAAAAGTTCCTTTTTCAAAATCTAATTTGGATCAGTTTACAACAAATAAGGCTATGTTATGGACCAGAAGTACTTGAGTAGATCTTTGAAAATGCATTTTGTTACTGTGCGTTTATCAAATCACCAAGCAAGCACAAATAAATATTTCAAAATATACTTTATAGTATCACGCAGTTTTTCAAAAATCTTGATTACATTAAGTATGACCATTATTTGAATTCTTTATCTACCATAATGAATAGAAAATGCATATTACACATAATAAAAGTAAATTTTATTTCGAAAATGTAGAAAAGGAATTATTCCAGCATTACTTCGCTACATAAAGGCTACTAATATTTTTGCCAAGCAATTTTCTTTCGTTTGCATTGAAAGTAATATTAGTCTGAGTGAGTAATGCTTTTATGAAACAAATTTGTTTCTTTAAGTAATCAATATTTTGGCTAAGCATTGAATCATTCATTTCATACCATATTTTTGACTCATTATTTAGAACCTGAATTTCAAACTTCAAAGCACATCTACTGAGTAATTAATGACTTTTTTAAAGTCTTGTTCTCATTTTAGTCCGATTTTCATTTAAAGTATGTGGTTTGATAAATTACAACTTCAATATTATATTTATGAAAAGATTAAAATCGCATTTTTATACTGCTTCAATGACAGTGATATTAAATTGTGTGTGTGTGTGCACAGTTTTATTAAAAAATTGTTCATCTAAAGTATTTAAAGATTTATATTTAAAAATTTAAATCTTTATGTATAAAAGGTAAACTTAAGTAAGCATGCAATAATATGCAATTCCATATATTAGAATGAAATTTATCTTAATAGCTTAATCTACAACTCATGAATTTATACTGACTGATTCAAGTCAAAATTGGGATTGAAGCATCTACCGGTTATTTGTAAATATGTTATAAATAATATTTCTGGATAACTTTTACTTATCTCTTTCAATAATGGGACACTTATTTTGATCTTGTTATATTGATTCTGAATTATTAACATATTTACGTCTTAAGTGGAAATATTCGCGTATGTGACTTACCAATAAGAACTATAACTAAAACCTGTAGGCAATGTGGAGTGATCATTAATATATGATTGTCACAATTCTTGATAACTGAGGGCTGCCGTATGTTGATTATTCCGATGTTTTTTGGCTAATGGGTTGAGAAAATGCATTCTTTTTAATTAATAAAATATTTTTTCAGCTGGTCAAGCTGGACAACGTCACTGGTGAAATGACTGTGTGGAAGGGCACCGACAAAATGTATCCAAGTGAGCTAACCTATGTTCCTAAGCCAGGTTCCAAAGAGGAAGATGACGGTAAAAACTTTTCTTTCTTATTGGATGAAAAATGTAATTGAAATTTTACATACTTCTATATGCATTATACCGTTTTTAAAGAAATTTAGATTTACAAAAGTTAATTTTCTAATTTTGTGTATGCTATAATCAGTTATGTCTTAATAGAAAGAGGCACTTAAATATCAAGTGAGCGTCTGTGCTGTCAATGTTATCAGGACTTAATGTATGTAATTGGTGCAAGAAATGTGGAATTTTCTCCCCTCGTCTTCAGGGTGTAGGGGTAATAATTGACCCTCAAGCCATACTATTTCACCCCGAAATCCTTATTTTAAGAAGTGTACACGAGTAAGATCTTGTACCAATTAGATGCAAATTACCAATTATATAACTGGGCACACTACTAACATTTTGTACCAGTTGGACAACAGTGAGATCTTGTACCAGGTTCTTTTTATAATTCATTTATAAATTAACTTTTCGTTCTGTACTACTAACTCTACTTGATGGTGAATTTGGAAAAATTGCTTCTGAATAACATAATTGACGCATAAAATAAATTCAGAAAATGAGAGTTATAAAGGTGAATAAGGATTTTAAAAGCACGCTTCTATTATCATTTTAAAAATTAAATTTTGATTCTTAACTATAGGTATTAAAACAATATTGGGTAAAAAAGCAAGGGTTAGTGAAACCACAATAAAAAAAATTAATAAGTATCAAAATAAATAAAATTCGTAGACAATCTAAAAATTAAATTTAAATTCATTTTAAAATTCTATTTTATTTCGTTTTCAAATCCTCATTTTTGAAGCTAAAATTCTTTCTAAAAATCAGTTATTTTTTTTAAAGCCTTGTTTAAAAATTACTTTTAAAATTAACTTTAATAAGGTAATTTTAAGGTTTTTAGTTTAAAAAATTTGCTTTCGATATTCATAACAAATAATACTTGTTTCTTTACCACTTGCAGGTGTTTTGCTTTCTGTGGTTCTCGACGTCAGTTCGGACACCCGAGATTTCTTGATGGTGCTGGACGCCAAGAATTTTCAGGAATTAGGAAGGGCCTACGTGCCGAGGACGGTGCACCTGCCTCCCACGATCCACGGCGTGTTTCGCCGAAACTGAAGTTTCTAGTGGCTCTTCAATGTATTCATGAATTATTGCCCGCAGCAGTAGATTGTAAATATGTGAATGTGTCTTTTATTACCAACGGCTGTATATTTATTTCGAAGCTTGTTAGCTGCTTGATGTACATTTTTCTTTTTTAATTATTCATAAACTTTGTGATTTAGACTCTTGTGTAGTCATTTATTGGTTTTGTGGTGGTCTTAGTCGATTTTTTCCCTCATTAATTATTAATTAATTAATACTAATCTAAATATATAATATACACTACTACACTAATTACACTAGTAATAATGCTACACTAATTAATAATACATGTAACAAACATTTAATGCTTGAAAAAGATAGTTCATATGATTTTTGTACATTAAGAAAATCTTATCTGCACAATCACGCTTAGTCAGTTAATCTAAATTTTATTCTATTCATGTTTTTTATTGGTAATAAAGCAATCCTTGTGCACCCCAAAGTACAGCACAAAGCTTACAAAAGTAAGTAGAAACAATTACCTACATAAATAAAAACAAAGCATAAGAACGAAACAAGACTAATTAAAACTGAATTTTCATTTAGTCTAGTCTAGTTCTTATGCTTTGTGTGTTCCCCCTATTTTTCATTTTATCTAGAGATTAAATAATAAAACAGGCTTACAGTGAAACTCGTTGCTCAGCCACAATTCTAAGGCTGAGTTGCTTGAAACTTATGAAACAGGACTTCAGGCCTGTTGGATTCTGAATTTATTACCGAACACGTTAATTTCAGAATCTCAAAACTTCCGATTCGAAAATCCTCGGCTCTTTCATGCATGTAGAATGGCACTTTTTGCTAAAATAGAGGCGAGATGAGATTTACTTTTAATAAAATTAGAAATTTGGATATCGAAACGATGAATTAAGATTTTACAAATAGGTTTCACAATATAAACGCCAAAAATACCCTTTCAAAAAGGGCTCCGAATTCTCAGCGACCGCCGTGGCCATTGAAATTTTGTCACATTTAGAGATTAATACCGGTCGATAGTCCTGTTCACTTTTAGTAATATTATATAAAGTTTTTGTGTCAATACTGAAAGCATTTTTACTTGTATAAGCAATTATTTTGCAATTTTGAGTCAAATAATTCATAGGCATAAATGACACGGCATTCAAACAAAAAAACAAAGTGAAAAAGTATAACGAGGCTTGAAATCAAGGTCAAAGAATTATGAAAATCCTGGAAAGGACTCTTTTGTCATTTTTTAAGCGAATTAGAATTCTCGAAAAGTGATAGTCTTGGAATGCCGAAACAAGCACTTGGAACTTTCAGAGATCGTTTGGCCGGCAGGTGGGAGGGGAAAAGCAGGCAGATACAATTAAAGACCTTGTTATTCTCCTATATCCCTGAATAAGTGTATCTTTTTTTAAAAAATTGTAAGACTAATACCCCAAAATCTATGAGTAAAAAAATAGCAGGGTTTTATTCAGAATAATTAGTCGAAAATGCAGGGTTTACTTAGTACCAAGCATGAATTGAAATCAATAAACACTTTAATCTTTAAAAAAAGCATTTGAATTACTGTAATAAACATATCAAAGTGAAATATGAAACTAAAATGATCAGAGAGAAACGCCATAACGTATGCTGCCTAGGGCTGTAAAACGTGAAAATCCTTTTTGCATATTCTCAAATATCCAGTAGAATTGGCCACCGGTAATAGTGTCCTCATTATACGTTGATTTTCACAACAATCCATAAAAAAGTAATTGGATGAATCTGAAAACCCTTTATGAACATTTACAGCCTTAATGTAAACTTTGTGATTGCACTGATGGTGTTCATTTGTATTTGGTTCCTTCAAGAGGAAAAATGAAAAATTGCAATTCATAGCTGGACAAATCAACATTTGAAACCAATTAAAAATAAGATGGATATAATTGATTATATAGATACGGACATACTTAGAGAACTGGAAATTTGGAAGACTAAAATAAAAACGAGATTTATTCAAAAAATTTATCGAAGATAAACTGTATTGCACATATTGGTTAATATTTAACATATCTGCTCATCAAATAAAATGAATTCCACATTCCAATAAAAATAATTTGAAATAGCAGGGTAAAATACATCTAATTTTTAACATTTTTATTTGTTTGCTTTAGGTTCGGTTTGTTGGTTATAAGGGACAAATTTTGCAGCTGATTAATAAAGCCGACAGATGGTGCCATGTCATTAGCTCACAGGGAAGTTAGTTTAAAATCAATTGAAAAATTTCACATACAGAAAAAGCTAAAAAGCAAAAAATACATGAGAAAATTTTAAAATCTGTAGGACTTTATTCCTTAATTTAAACCTACTGTCACAGATTTGTTATCCCTTTTTCTAATTTCCCATTTTTTTTTACCAATGGTTATTTTTGTATCATTTAAATAGAAACTAGAAATAAATTTGCTTGGCACAATCTTTCATATTGATTTTTATATTAAAAAAAACTCAAGCATCAAACCATTTGTTAAATTTTATTTAATACTCAAATGAATAAAACGTTTCTGATATCTAATTCCTCTAATTGTTTATTTTGATATTAAATTATGAACTTTTTTATTATGTTCATTTAATGCACTTTTACACATAAACACACAAAAAATCACTAAAAGTATAGAACCTCCATTTTATTGCTCGCATTGAAACTTAGGATCTTTTAACAAACATGGGTTGAAAGATCATGTTAAAATAGTCCGATTAAGGAATGGAAATCGCTATTCATGTTCTGTTTTTTTAGCACTTGCTGTTATCAAAATATAGTATTTAGAATAAAAATGTGGGAATGATAACTCGCTGTATTTGATTTTCTTTTAAATCTTCAACCTAAAGAAAGAAAATAAGTACTCCTTACCCCATTCTCAGCTGAATGGATCCTCTCAGAGACTTACTGATTTGAGTTTCTTTACTTATTATATTTATAACTTAATAGTTTTAAAGTAAAAACTTGATTCTAGTTCATTTTCAGTCAGTTTTAATTATTTTTTTGAACACATGTGTAGTTTAACATTCTTGATTTGTTAGAATGCATCTAAGATTATTTTCTGTTCGATCGCTCTTTGCATCTTTCAGCCAGTATTAAAAATGGACATTTATGGAATTTCTTCTGCGTATCCCTAGGCATAGGGTTCACATTCTTTTGTCTAGATAATACTTAAATACATTATCTGACTTGAAAAGTATTTAGCTGGAAAAAAAGCTAAGGAGTAGTTTTCAATAAGAAACAATTAATAAATATTTTTAATTGTTTCTTTCGAAAATATTTATAGATACCCAGAAAAAAAACATTTCTTCCATTCGTTTCAATTTATAAGTCAAATATAGTTGGTTTTAACTAAGCATTGTCATCAATCGATTAATATTATCAAAATTTTAATAAATTAAATTATTTTAAATTCATTAAAGAAAATCAAGAACTAAATTTTGTAAATTTCAGATATTAATTTTTGTCATCTTGAAACTGCATTATTTAAAACCGAATTTGAAAACTTTAAATCTTTAAATTGAAATTAAATTTAAATAATAATGCTCAAAAGTATTTTAAAAATAGTGCGATTTATATTTACCATGTAATAAAACAATGTGCATTATTCATGGACAGATGTTCCATTAAAAAAACATTCGAACAATAATATTACTAAAATTGTTCGAAATTTTTTTTAAATTTATTTAACTGACAATTTTAAGAAAATTTTAATTTACTATACTAATACAAAATAAAAAAATATATTTTATTTACACTCGGTAATAAATAATTTATATTTACAAAAAAAATGTGTGCAAATCACTTGATTTTCTAAATAAATGAGTCAAAAGCCTTTTTTTTAATTCCTACTATTAGTTTACGCTCTCTATATATCTTGTCCAAATTTTTCATCGTTAATAAAATACTTTTTATTCCTCCACTCAAGTTCAAATAGATTTTTTAAAACTAGTAGTCGATGACACTTGATGTCATCCATTAAATTCATCCATTGACACTTGACACACACATTGACACTTGAATTCATCCATTAAATTTAATTCATTTTTAATACTTTAAATAGAGTTTTAGCATTTTGTAATGAAATTTGAAATCAACAGGCAGTATCTCAATCGGTAAATTTGGTATTTTCGGCGAGAATTCAATTCTCAATCGGCGAGAATTTTGGTATTTTTAGTGTGAAGGTGAAGAAAGCGAGTTTATTTTTCACGAAAATTAATATTTTTCCCACAAATCTTCTATATTAATTATAATTATTTAATAAAAAATAACTAAAATAAAAATTTTATTTGTTGACATTAGTAGGAATTTAATTAATTTTTTATATTATTTGTTTCATTTGTAATTGTAAAGAAATTCTACATTAAAATAAATTTTGCATTAAAGCAGAGAAAAGTAGAAATATATTGGATTTTTTTTTTACAAATTTATGCGTATAAAATATGCACAATGTGCATAAAGTACCTGAAAACGTTTATAGAAAAAGGCTAACTGATTTTAAAAATATTTATTTTATGCTCTGTTATTTTTTTGATTTTAAAAAAATTGAAAAGGAAGGTGGCAAATCACAAAAAGTAATTTCCTGCCTTTTTATAAAGAAATAAATAAAAAAAGAAAATACAGATGGTTATCTTTTAAGCCACCTCTTCGAATTTTAATCATAACAAATTTAAAATATTTCCAAACATAAATAAAATGAAATGAAATTTGAAAATAAAATCATGAAGACAGTTTAAAGCCACGATTGTAAATTGTTTCTTAGAATTACAATGTGACAGTAGTCATGAAAATAGATTTCTAAACTTTATACAAAATATAGACAATGTATCGAAATTCGATTAATATCAAAAAAGCTTTAAATAAAAACTAAGTAATTTCATCATAATTGTTATGGAAACTCATACAAACATTTACTACTAAGGGTTAGGAGTGCTAATAGTACCACTTAGCCATTCAAAAAAAGAAGGGGAAAAAAGGAAGGGGAAAGGGATTTTAATATCGTAACAGAAAACTACGACGTTTCTAAAATAGCGTAATACGGAAGGAAAAACAATAACACTGGAATACGGAAAAATCTATTAGATTTGCTCTCATAAATTCAGTTTTTTTTCATGTAATTATTAAATCGAAGAAAAGTAATATGTTATTGAACAAGAATGGATTTTTTTTACCATTTAATAATAAGTGATAAATCATTTCAAAACGGAGAATTGATTGCTTTTTTTTTTCTTAAATTTTAGTCACACTAATAGAAATAAATGTTATGACAAAAAATTGGAATTGTGTTAAATTGCCTTTACTTGCGCTTGATTTTAAAAAAAGAATCTGCGTAATATTACATTTGTAAGGAGAAATTTAAAAATTACGTTTATTAGATACACTAATGCGTGGAATATATCTTTATCTTTATTTATAATAAAGCACAATGTGTGTGTGTGTGTGTGTGTGTTGGCGCTGTACAGGCCAGACTGTTCGACCTACAGCTACCAAATTTGGTATATATATATACCTTGGGGGTCAGGAATGTGCACCTCAGAGCCCTTTTTTGAATTTTTAATAAAAATTTTAATTAATCAAAAAATAAGCGAAATTTCGACGTTTTTTCGCTATAACTTCCAAAAATATTACAGTACAAAATTGACTTTTGCATCAAATTAAAGTTCAAAAAATTAGCTTTTCAATGATATTAATGTTTTGACACATAAATAACAATACTATTTTTAATACATTTTTAAACATTTAATTTAATCGTATTTTTCAACAATTTATTTCGCATAAAATAAAAATAAAATTTTATCTTCACGAGCATCTAAAAAAATCAGCTTTTAATAGAATGTTGCCATCATATTTTCAGAAGTTCTGATTTTTTTTTAAAAAAGTTGATTTCTACCAAAAAAAGGAAATATAAAATTTTCATCAAGTGATTATATGAAATGAAATAAATAGGAAATGTGATATTTTTTAACAATAAATACAAGAGAAAATTTTTTCTTAAACGTTTGCAATTTTAAAATTATTAATTAAATTATAGAATTAAAATAAATAAAAATACATTACAAAAGTGCGACAGTTAAAAACTGAAAAAGAATTTTTAGAAAAGCACCAAACGATAATCTTCTGAGAGCGAGATTAATTATTTAAAAGCAAGAAATCTTAAACGAACTTTGAAAATGACGTCATTTCAAAGAAACGATGAACAAAAAGCAACTGATAATCAGTAGTAGTAAAATATTTTTGCATTCTTTTTTTTAATTTTTAAAACAATAAGACATGTTTTGAATTGTTACTTTAACTTATGTGAAGAAGATATTTTGTGCAAATCAAAGAATTCGCCTTCGTGATTGTAATTTATCACCGCATTTTAATAAATCATACGAAATAAAAACGCATCTGTTTTCAATGAAGCATACGTAATATTAAAGCTACACTGGTAAAAGCAGGTCAGCTATTTGAAAATGCATCTTCTTTCAAACAAGCATACATAATAATTAATAATATAACATTTGTAAAAGCATATACACACATTTTTTACCCGCATATTTCGGAGACATCAAAACTTTTTGATCAAAACAATGTTATGTTCTCAAATGAGAAAAAATAAATTAACTATTCTTCCAAATTAAACATATAAAAATGTCATTTTCAGAACGTGTCTGCATAAAATGAATCAAATAAGAAACATGATATTTTTGAAAAATAAATGCAATGAAACGTTTCCTATGATATTTTATAATGCATATATTACTAATTCAATTAAACAATTTTTTAAGGCAAATAAGGCTTAACATCTACAAGACATCTTCTGTAATCGAAGCCCAACATCTAATTTGTTAACTTTTTGTGATGGACATACATCTCTTAACAAATGGTTAAGTGAAATATCTAATTAGTAGATTGATTGAAAAAATCCTGATGAATTAAATTTTTACACATATTATCTGCTCTGTGAATCATATTTAACAAAATATTCTAGAGACAATAAGTTCTTAAAATAAAAAAAGTAGCACTCCACTCAACTAAATCAATCATCAAAGCTGATCGATCTAGGAAAATTTCAACATAACTATTCGATATGAACTGGTGATTTTAGATCAATTTATCAAGATATCAAAGAAGCCAATCTGGGTTTCTCTAGGATAATTGGCCTTGATTATGAAAATGGTGATTGTTCTAAACTTACAATATTCAGAACTGAATAAATCAGCGAGATTTGATCGCAGAAGATAGAAATGTTTATTTATTTAGAAGTTGAAATATTAAGGATATTTTACAGAATATGAATCTATAAGACCAAAGGAATTTAAACCATAATTTTTTTGAAATATATTTATACACAAAAAAAATGTTATCGTTGAGAGCATTTATATCAATCTAAAAATAAAATTAAAAACTGAATGTTTCATTTAATCTTTGAAATTTTTGCTGAATAATTCCTTGAGATCTTATAAATTTTAAAGAAAATTTATAATGTTTCAATTTCTGTATTGAACAAAAAACTTCAATGTCGGACTACTCTGCTTTCGGTTCTTAGTTTTATTTAAAGACATGCCGGCTTGCTGGCACAGAGGTAGCGCGTCTGCCTCATGTTCTGGAGGTCCCGGGTTCGAGTCCCAGTTCGGGCATGGTTGTTCTTCTGTGTGCTATCTGTGAGATGTGTGAATGTGCCCCCCTGTAAAAAGGGGCTGTGCAAGCGTATGTGTGAGTGTTTCATCCTCATATGAGCTAGAAGTCAGACTTCTGCCCTCGGGTGCTCAGGGGTTCATACCCTCAGAAGCTACTGCACCCCTCTTTCCGCGGTAAAAAGCGGACACGACATCATCATCATCATCATTTAAAGACATGCTTGGATTGAGTAAAGAGGTCTTTATATTAATTGGTTTCACCATTTCCACTTTAATTTAAAACTGAATTTTACGTGCACTGATAGAAAATCAGAGAGAGATGCGGATTTCAAAGAACAGGACTGCTTAAGGCCTACGTAATAGTATAAGTGAATTATATGACCATCGAAATTTGAAGCTTAAAAATATTTTGCTGAAAAACTTATCATGAGACCAAGTTATATTTAAAAAAATTATTGAACACTTTAGTCGGCATTAATACTGGCGAACCGATTGGTCGTTAAAGGCGGCTAGTATTAAATAAATATAACTAACCAGATTTCAAAAAAAAAATAATAAACAAAAAGAGAAACAAAATACGCTTACCGAAATTCAAACATCAATACGAGCGGCCAATGTCGTTTCCAGGGATCGAAAAATTTAGGGACGTCCAGAAACTTCAAAAGTTTTTTGCATACTTAAATAATTGGTCGAAAAAGCTTTGAACAATTCATTTAGAGCACCACATCATCGTTGCTTTTTTTCTTCCTATTAAGCCTTATCACACGGCAAAATACCGTCTACACTTTCGTAGGCAAACAACAATGAAAGTGACGTCACTTGAGCATTTGCTGTCTTGTAAACCTAAAAACGTAGGTACACATTATGGTGTATGTATTGCTCTTTAATCCTTGCTCTTACTTAGTTGGCGTCAATCGCGCCATTATTGGCACACTACGTCACTGTCGAAGTTTAACATGATTGGTTGAATTTCGTTTGGCAACGATATTTCCGTCACTATCGTCTACATTTCCCAGCTGGTTTAAAAAAACTCACGATGAGAAAAATCTTATTTGAGCGGTTGCCTGCGGGCATAAATCGAAGACTGTCCACGAAAGTGTAGACGGTATTTTACAGTGTGATAAGGCCTTTAGATGAATGCGTATAAAGTATGTAGACTATTCTTTGAGGCCTTTCATTAGATCGCATCCAAGTACCGATGCTTACCATCAGCAAACTTTTGATTATTAATTGTGCATGAATTTAACCTGCAGAACAGCAGTCAGCAATGCACGTCATCATGGATTCAAGCGTCTGCAAAGTTTCATTGAATTTCAAGTACATTTTTTTGCTTGCTCCGATATTTGGCATTTTAATATAATAAAATTTTTGACTTTCTTTTGATTCCATTTTGTTCACAGCAATTCTAAAAATCTATGACATATTTAAATCATTAATAGATTTTTTTCTACGATCGCTAAGAATGGTTAATTTACAGAAATTTTGTAAAATATTAAATAAATGTAAATAAGCAGATGTTAGAAAAATAACACAAAGAGAAAAATAAAAAAAAAATACTTGCCAAAATCTAAGTATCAATGCCGTTTCCAGGCATGTCCAATTTTAGAGCCATCCAGTAACTTCATAACTTCGTTTGCATATTTAAACGATTGGTCAAAAAAGCTTCGAACAATAAAATCAGTGCATCACATCATTGTTTCTTCTTTTCTTCCCGTTAGATGAACTTGATAAAGTATGCTCACAATTCTTTGAGGTCTACGGAAGTCCACCCTCAGCAAACATTTGGTAACAAATTGCGCATCAATTAAACATGCAGAATAGAAGTCAGCCATGCAAGTCGTTATGAGTTCAGACGTCTGCATAGTTTCATTGAAAGTCAAGCCCATTCTTGTATCTAAGTTTATCAGCTCTTTTAAAAATTTTAATTTATTAAAATTATTCTGGAAACCATAATAGATGAGCTGAAGCAACTTACGGGTAAACAATTCTGAACGTCTATTTGCACAATCGGCATTGCAGATATGCCCATTTCTCCAAAATTATTAGAATTAAAGTCGCATTTCAAGTTGGATTGTCTGGCTTCGGTCATGTTCTGATATAGATAATACATAAAATGCCGATCTTCATGAACCTTGCGCCACTTTTCTTCAGTACTTATCATATCTTTTGAATACGAATAACATGGATAGTACATTTTTGTGTGAGAACAACTGCCAATCTCATGACATTGACTTATTTCTAAGTTTAAGTATGAAATGGTGTTCTGTCCAATAAAGCTGTGCCGAACAATATCGTCTGCTGTGCAGGGCCCGACTTAGCCTAGTTGGGACCCGGGACAAAAACTTCTTTTGGGCCCCCTCTGCTTCACTATTTTAGTAATGAAAAAAAGTCCTAAAAGAAAGAAACTGAAAATAATAATATTTGATTTAGGACCCCCAATTATGTGAGATCCCAGGGCAACTGCCCTGTATGCCCCTGCCTTAGTCAGGTCTTGCTTCTGTGAATAGTTATATCCTTTGATGCGCTAAAAAATTCATTGTCGTCTTTTTTTCGTTCGCGAATTCTAGAGTACAGAAATTTTCAAAATGAAGAATATTTCAACACAACATCTTAATTCATGCCATCTTGTTTGAAAGCAATCAACGCCACTTAATAGTAAACACGTCTGGGCATGCTAATGTCTTGCATTCAAGAATGGATTCGTAGTTTGAGATTGCCAACTCTGGATTGATTCTCGATTGTTTGGATCCATGAAACAAATGAAGGGAGAGGTAACGCATTTATTTTTTTGGTACCATTGTGTACTATAGACTTCGAGATATTTCTTAAATTTTGATCATGGATTGTCCTTGATCTTTGAAAAGGTGAAGGGATCCAGTCCGAATTGAATGAAATATTGTTGCTTTTCGTTTCTCGACTAAATCCGTTTGAAGAAGAGAAGAGACGGGTGCATTCTTGTTTCTAAAGTGGAGGAAAGAAGACATTTAGCATATTTCCTTTGATATATTTTTCAATTCCTACTATTAGCTTATACTCTCCTTTTATTTATACCAGCGGGTGACCGAGCTCCGCTCGCAGAAAACAGGTATCGAAGCTAACTCGAATATTTAAATTTTCAATTGGGATTTATCAAAACAATACATGCCATAAGAAAATTTGTGAAACCATAGGTGAAAAGATAACCGGCCAAAGTGCACCATTGTAAACTATTCTAAACAAAGTTAGAGTTTGGAAAGGGAACTATTCTATACAAAGGTAAAGTTTGAAAAGTCATAAGAAATAAAATGTAATTGATAACAAAAAATTATACAATTAAAGAAATGGATGTCGGAAATGTGGGACGATTTTCGACTTGGCAACCATTCCTCGTATTATAGTATAAGATAAAATTGAAACTTAAGCTCCAAGCATGCGTTACGAGTAAAAGGGAAAAAATTATCTTATTAATATGTTGCCATCAGATTGACAAAAACTCAAATTTAAAAAAATAAATTATTATTGCGCATTAAACATATAAAAATGCCATTTTCATCACGTGTCTGCATGAAATGAAAAAAAATATATATGAATATTGATATAGATGGCATATTGGCTATAGATGGCAGCACGTTACCACTTGAAAATTTAAGTAGCCATTATGGCGAACGAATAAAGTTTGAAAATATCCTATCTGTAACTCCGAACTGCTCAACCGTAGTGCTTCAAAACCGGCGCCAATCGATGCCTCGTGGCTAAAAACCCCAGACCCCCAAGTTTACCGGAGTTTATTAATTCTGGGGCGATTTTCGACTTGACAACCATTCCTCGTATTATAGTATAAGATATATTGTTCAAATTTTTCAATCGTTAATAAAATACTTTTTATTCATCCAATCAAGTTCAAGATTTTTTTTAAACTTGTGGTAGATGAGATTTGACGTAAATACAGATTTTTCCAATATTAAGTCATTAATTTACTATTAATTCATTAAAAACTAATTTTCTTGCTTTTATAGTAGTAGTAATTGTTAGGTCGGAATAGCCTGATTGGTATGGCGTTGGATTCGCATCTCTTGGGTTGCGAGTTCGAACCTAGTCACAAAGTCCACCATGTCGATATTTTATATATATATATATATATATATATATATCACTGGGGTACTGAGTCAAAGGTGATAGTTATTCGGGTGCTCAAGGATCCGTACTTTCAGAATCAACTGCACCCCTCCTTCTGTTGTAAAGCGGAACACGAGAACAACAACTGTAATTACTCAATAAAAGAGGAAAGATTTTATTTTAGTTACTTAACACTAAACCTACCGGCGATTCATCTCTCCATTGGAATTGCCATTGGAAACGGGTCATTTGACCCGCTCGTGGTAACTTTAGTGTTAATTTCCTAAGTGCTACTAATATCCTAAGTAGGAATTGATTTTAAATTTTTAAAATATTACTTGTTTGTGGATAACTTCTTTGTAGATGATTTTGGTCATTCCGTCATCCAATTAGCAGCAGAAAAAAAAGAACAACCAAGAAATTAAAAATTAAAAATCAATTTTCCAGTACCGAGAACTTTTATTTTCAATTCTTTTCAATTAATACTTAAGATGATTAAAATTCAAAAGAATTTTATTGATTGGAGGTACAAAATTTAAAGAAGTCACTCGGACGTCTTCTCTCAAGCCTCATTCAAGACGTTTCTACTGACTGATAATTGACATTCCAGTAACTTTTTTAATTTTTTTTATTTAATAAATATGTTTACAAAGGGGTAAGAGGATGTGGATAACATTTTCGAGATTATTCAACATCTATTTTTTTTCGGAGTATCAAAAAGTTTTTAGTTGGATGAATTATGCATCGGATTACCTTCCTGAGTGCAATGACCACCCACTCGGATGTGCAAGTTTGCCGACTTAACCACTTCGTATGCAATGACGTGTCTGACACGCGCATCGAATTACTGAATTTTTACTCTCAAGTCTGCAATTAAGCCACAGAATTGAGTATTTAAATACGAAAAAATCAATATGAAACGATTTGGTATCCCAAATGCTCCATATATTATTAAGAAAATCAAATTAACAATAAATTACTAAAATAGGATGAGTTGTCTATTTAGAAATTTAAATAAATTCATATCTCAAGTGGTTAAGATGCAGTTCCCGATTCTGAGGACCCTTCAGGGGTTTAATCAAGAAGATTTAATTTTTTAAAGATTCCAGAACTTCCCACAAACTCTTAACAAAGGATACCCATGCATTTTCTAGCATGTAAGTGCTAAAATAAGCATCTAAATTATAAATATAAATGTATTTCAATTCCTCCATAAATGTACATAATGTAAATATTATGGAAGGTTTAACAACTGTAATGACAATTTATGCAAATTTCAATTTAATTTATGCAATTGATGCAATTTTCAACTTTTTCAGCAATAATTACTTCGGCTAATTAAAAATTGTGTTGAATGCATGCGAAATTGGTACAATTTTTCGATACAATTTTGCTCTATGAAATCTTTATTTTCTATTTAAAAAAATAGAAATATATTTTGTTAAATATATTTATGAAATATGTCAAATACTCTTTCATTCCATTTTGTAATTGTATTACTATTAAATAAAATCATATTTTAACGAGTTATTTTTTTCCTTCGTAACCTGGTTTTATTCAATCGATAGCAAGTTTTACAACGTAAAATTTTTTATCCACGATTTAATATTAGTATTTAAAAAAGATTTAAAACAGGGCTTAAAAATTTAATTACTATCTCATACCAAATGAAAGTGCTTTTTGCATCGCTGGGTTTCATTCCCTAATAAACATAAAATAAATAAAATATTTTTTGCTGAAGCATCCTTTTTAACCCATTCACTGCCACTTACGAGATAACTCGTCGGAAACTGAGGCGTAATGAAGGAATTTATAAATTTCGCTAGCAGTGAATGAGATAAAAAAATACAATGTAATAACGATGAGAAAATTGATTACCACGATAAAAATTTTATATAACGGATATTTAATTAAACAAAAAAAATCTCCGCTACGTTCAAAATATAAAAATCACTAATAAGCAACAAAGTGTTCTCATCTCTGCCATATTGTACGTAATACTATAAGCCGCATTTTGTGATTTAAAATATAGTAAAAAAATCTGAGTAAAGATTTCAACTTTATCTCTTTCATTAGTTGTTATTTACGGCACTTGCTGAACCCAGCAGCAGATTTAAGCCGAAAGGAGCGTGTCTTGTTTTTGAAGTAGGGCCAACTAGGGCCAAGAGTACGACTTAGCTACACACTCACCACATCTGCTTGCACAGCCCCTTTTTACAGGGGGCGCAGTCACACATCTCAGATAGCACACAGAAGAACAGCCCATGCCCGAACCGGGACTCGAGCCCGGGACTATCAGAACACGAGGAAGACGCGCTACCTCTGTGCCAGAAAGCCGGCTCTTTCATTAGTTGAGCCCATTATCATTGTTAAATCATAACCAGAATAAATTCATTCGTGATATGCAGGGTGCATCTAACCGATGCTGGGTGTATTGGGTTCGAAAAAAATGAGTCCAATTTGTTTCATAACACGCACTTTTAATCAACTTCAGAAACCGTGAAATATTCAACTACATGTTACACTGACTAAAAAACAGAATCTAACTGATTGAAACAAGAACAGAAACCTTACACATAGTTACGTCATTTCAAAACAGCGCCACCTCTCGGACGGTTTTTCCTCTCTCCGTTCGCAACATCCTCCCCCCCTTTGAGACTTGATAAGGTCTCAAAACAGTAACAGTTCACATTAAATAAATCCAATCGTTTTGGTACTTTCACGCACCTACCAGAAGAAGTAAATCTTTTCAATATAACATCATCTGAAATCTGAACAACAGGGACTCCCTCAGAACCAGATTCCCCCTCACCCTCACTGCTCTCAATGACGCAAGTTTCACTTGATTGAATTTCTAAGGGATAAATCCGTTGTACTGGACGCATCACTGTTCCATTCTGAGTTTTAAGTTTTACAGTCCGAATTTTCCCATCCCGTCTCGGGATCAGCTCAATTATTCTTGTTATCGGCCAAAACAAGCGCTTTTTATTATCATCTCCAATTAACACTATTTCACCAATCCTAGACTCACGCGAAGATCTTTCATTAGACCTCTGAACTAGTTCACCTAGGTATTCCTTCCTGAACCGTTTTCTAACTCATTGAAAAGTTTGCTTCGATATCTTATTCTTTTTGATAACTTTTGGGAATCTATTTCGTCAATATCTATTACTCCGGAACAGTGATTTTCTCTTAGGAACATAGCGGGTGTAAGAGGAACTAATTCGTCGGGGTTCTCAAAAACATAGGTTAGAGGTCTGCTATTAATAACACTTTCACAATCACAGGTTACAGTACTCAATTCTTCATGAGTTAATACAGACTTTCCAAGCGTTCGTCTTAACAATTCTTTAATTATGCGAACCAACCTTTCCCACCAGCCTCCCCACCATGCTGCTGTGGGTGGGATAAACTTCCAACGTATTTTTCGCGTTTGATGTTCCTTTGAAATCCTGTCCCAATCTAGACTTGAAAAGTCATTAAAAGCTCCCCGGAAATTTGTTCTGTTATCGCAGTAAATTGTGGAAGGTCTTCCACGCCTGGCAATAAAACGCCGAAGAGCCAGCCAAAAGGCATCTGTAGTTAAGGAATTAACCAATTCAAGATGTTATAGCGCGAAAGACTGCACACGTAAATAGTGCAATCCACACCTTCTCCCCTGTTTTTAGAATTAAAGGCCCTGCCAAATCAACTCCCACAATTTCAAAAGCGGCACAATCTGATACTCGGTCTGGTGGTAAAGGTGTTGGTTCACTTTTCATGGCTCTAGCTTTAAACCGCTTACATATTACACAATTATAAAGAACATTTTTAATATTTTTCCTAGCCTTAATTATTCAAAAATCTTCTCTGATTAGAGTTTGCATCATCTGAATTCCAGCATGATTATTTTTTACATGTACAGAATGGATCAATGATCTAGTAAATTGACATTTATCTGGTAATAGTATAGGATACAAAAAATGCTTCTCATCAGCTCGGTTAGTTATCTTAGTTTGCACTCTTAAAATATCATCCTCATCTTTGAAGGTAACAAATTTCAAAAACCTTGGCTCAGGCAAAAAACACTGCTGAGTTACTCTAATCAGACATTTTTCTGAATTTACAATTTCAGATAAAGTAAGTTCAACATCTGTACATTTAACACAAGATTTTCGGCTATTATTTACAAATCTTAAAATCCAAGCAAACACTTTTATCATTCTGTCATAACTAGAAACATTATCTAAAAGCCACAGGGTTGTGTTCCCCGTCAGATCAACATTCACTACTTTAGTCTTTCTCCTATCTAAGTCTACCTCGGCAGGTTGACCGCAAATTTCGCCAGTCGGCCAATTCTCCGGATTTTCTTTTAGCCAAGGAGGTCCCTCCCACCATCTAGAATTAAGCATTTTTTGAGGGGAACATCCACGTGATAATAGATCTGCAATATTCCTATTTCCAGGAATATGTTTCCATGATTCAATTTTGGTCAGATTTCGTATTTCTTTAACTCTGTTGGTCACAAAAACTGACCAAACTGACTCCTTTATCCACCAAAGAGCTGTAGTGGAATCAGACCAAAATGTGACTTTAAGTTCCACAAAATCAAGAGCTTTAATAATAGAATTTAGAAGTCTAGCACCAATGTTACATGCCATCAACTCTAAACGTGGAATACTAATAGTTTTGAGAGGAGTAACCCTAGATTTCGCTCTAATGAGAACGACCTTTACTTCATCATCAATTATTGATCTGACAAAGACACAGGCAGCGTATGCCCCTTTACAAGCATCTACAAAAATATGCAGTTCAGAAGACGGATTTATAAACATGTAACGAGGCAAAGTAACATCTTTCAATACAGAAATTTCTCTAGACCATTTCAAAAATTCATTTATAATATTGGGAGGTAATTCAGAGTCCCAAGACACTTTCATCTTCCACAAATTTTGTAATAGCAGTTTCGGGAGCAACGTTGTCGGAGCTAACAATCCAATAGGATCAAAAATTCCCTGTACCCTAGACATAATTACTCTTTTTGTTATTTTCAATTCACATGTAACCGGTTCTAAATCTATACAACAACTCAAAGTATCATTATCCAAGTCCCACACTATTCCTAAAACGGAAGTAGTATCGGAATGTTTGTCAACATTGTCACCAGCAACATTGCTCTCAAACCCACGCAAATTAAAACAACCATTAGACATAATATTTTTTGCCTGTTCAATAAATTGCTCTAATTCATTAACATTAAAAACTCCAGATACTAAATTATCAACATAGAATGACATTTTCAATTTTTGAGCAATTTCATTACATTCAGGAGGGCAATTCTCTAAAAGATGCATTAAAGATACATTTAGTAGATAAGGGCTTGAACAAACCCCAAACACCACACGACAATGTCTATAAATTTCTTGCCCTTCCGAGTCCGGAAAAAAGAATCTTAAAAAATTTCTATCTTTAGGGGCAAAAGACAACATCAAAAATGCCTTTTCAATATCAGCACTTATACCGATAGGAAAAATTCTAAAACGATCAAGAATATCGGGTATCATTTCCAGTAAATTAATTCCTTTATACAAACATTCATTTAATGAGAATTTCCCCCTCTGAGAGGCAGAAGTGTCAAATACCGGCCGAACCTTCGTTGTTTCGCTATTTAATTTTATAACTGGCCTATGCGGTAAATAATGACAGTTATTACTCAATTCGTTTATAGGTACTCTTTCAATTACACCCATTTTTTCCCATTCTATGAATACCTGCTTGTAATCATCGAAAAAATTACCACCCTTCAATTTATTAATCATTCTTTCATGTCTCTTCCAAGTTAGTTCCATGTTATCATGTAAATTCCTTGATTCAATTCTCCACGGAAGCTCAACTTCGAATCTTCCATTGGGAAGAATTTTCATTTTTTCCTTATAGTCAGATAAATCATTTTCATCTTTATCTGTTTCAGTAGGATCAGATATCCCAAAGCCTCAAGTTCCCATAATTCATTCAAAGGAATTCTCCCGACATGCATAGACACAGTTGTCATTAAATTATTCCTTCCACGAAAATTCTGTTTTCCTATTACCGTCCAACCCAGCTTACTTTCCACGGCTGTCAATCCGGAGTCCAATTCTGCAATATTTTCCGTTAATAATTTTCCCATTACATCAGCCCCAATTAAAAGATCGATTTCCGCTTCCTCAAAAAAAAAAAAAATCTGACAAAGTTATTTTTCTTTCTTTTAAATCAGCCAAAACTTTCTTATCAATAATTTTAGGAATTAATCCACATATCTTTTTTTCTGAAAGAACTTCAAAACCACAAGAATAAGTCTTATTTAAATCGCTCACTTCAATAGAAAACACTATGTTCTTTCGGTTCCGTTTCCTCCCCCCCCAAACAGCGCATGAATCACTGTTTCTCTTCTAAGTGGAGTTAAATTAAACAGATTTATTAGCTTTTCGCTGATGTAACTACTTTGGCTCGCGGAGTCTAATAACGCACGAATTCTTTTCTCATGACCTTGACAGCGAATAACCACGCAAAGTGTTTGTAAAAACACACGTTCGCTTCTGCAGCCATTAGAGAGAGAATTCTCTGTTTTACAAACAATTTTTTTTTTCTTGTTTTGGACACATTATTTCAAAATGAGAATTATTATTGCACAAAGAACAACTTAACTTATGATTAAATTTACAGAATTTACTTAAATGACTACCTTTTTTTAAACAAGAAAAAAATGCACCCTTTTTAATTAAAACTTTCCGTTTCTCATCCAGTGACATTTTCCTAGCAGCAAAGCATTTTTCACTAGGATGGCTTCTATCGCAAAAGATACAATTAAGAAAACTCTTACCAGAATCCAGGCTTACAAGGGCAGAGGCGGTAGCAAGATCGCGATTTACCTTAACAAGAGAAGTATCCTTTTTTAAATTATAGTGGGGTTCTTTTGAAATGAATCCACTTCGTGCAAGCGACACCATTTCTTCGCCCTGCACCTCTTTGCGTAGGAAAGTCATTAAATGTTCCAAGAAACGACAGCTTTTGGTGTCCGGTAGCTCTTGGTTTCTGCTTCGCTCCCACGCGATCAACATCTCTTCGGGAAGGCAACTTTCTACTAATGGGATTAAAAAGTCTCCGTATTTCTCCTGAGTTCTTCCCAGGCTTTCCAAGGCCCTTAATTTTCCCTCGAGTTCATCATACAGCGACGTTAAGTCGGCCTTGACTCGTCCTTTAACGGCATTTTTCATAACGAGATATAACATATCTCGCACATAAATTTGAACCAGTAGATCATCACGCCCAAAGCGTTCCTTCAATTGTTCTATTACTTTCGGATAGTTTACAGCAGTGGCTGGAAAACTGAGAACCAATCGTTCTGCTTTCGAATTGGATTCTACTGACTGTAGAAGATACTGAAATTTGTCTTCATCAGCAATGG
>JAOUZG010046498.1:11211-22082 GCA_026289955.1 Argiope argentata | reverse complement strand
AAAAATCGAAGCATTTTTGAGGAAATCACAATAAATACCTGAATGCTATCTATGCGTGTTATATATATAGATGAAACTGCAAAAATACTAGAAGAAAAAGTTTTACAGAAAAATGCATCATCAAATTAATAGTGAAAAATACAATATAAAAGCATGAAATCCTTAACTATAATATATTCAATAGTATAAATGTAATGCTAAAATGTGTCATTATATATTCTGCTAATACTTTATTATTATTGCTTGGTTTTGAGACAAAAATGAATGGAACTTTATTTTACATTATACATTTTTTTTTCAAATATAGCATAAGATGTTTAAAATACACTTCTCTGATGGAAACACTTACTGCTGCACGTCAACTGAACGACAAAAAACTGACCTAATGACAGAAATAATTTTCATCAAAATCTGATCTCTTAAAACTAATTATTAGGGGAAATTGCTAGCTGAAATTTGCATTTTTTTGAAAATGAAAAGTAAAAAGATAATATAGATGAACGGAATATGCACATGTGACGGTAATTTTCATCATATACCTGCAATTATTATCGTGCAATGTTTTCAATTACATTTTTCAACGCAATATTATTTTAAATTTTATTCTTGCCATGTTAAAAAACACCAATGGACTCATGAATATATTTGTGTATCGGCTAATTGAAATTTTGTTAATAAATAAATACGAGAATTTCAGAGATCCCTTTGTCTTCTTTCTGTTAAATCTCACATTTAATTCACGATGCACTTCATGTAATATTCAAATCTCCGATTTATACCATTATCGCTTTATTTAACTTAACTTTATTTTAACACTTTATTTCGCAGTACATTTAAATTAAATATATTTACTTTTTTCTTTCATGATAAAATCGTAATAGAATTCCTTATTGCGCAGAAATTTTAATTCAATGCGAAATATTGTTACATTAAAAAAATAAGGAGCTAAAAAATTTCTTAATTTATGTTGAATTATTTTAAGAAAAAATGAGATGATTAATATATAAGCATATTTTTTACTGAGCTCTTACCTCGTGCATCAGGTGCTGATTAGCGGCAAAATCCGCGAAGTCTTCCTGGACGAAGACCTCCTCCTCCTTCTCCCGGCGTCCAAGGCGGCGACGTAGGTTCAACCTGCAAAACATTAAAAAGAAAGGGTCCCGAAGACACGGTTAGGACATGTCAATAGATGATGATAGAATTCAGCAATAATTTTAAAGTGGAATATTAATTTTTCACTCACAGCACCACATAGTAGAATTCTACGGTAATTATTAGCAAAATCAGAATTGCACTCAAATAGATTCCTCAATCAAAGCTATAAATCTTATTGAAATTAGCATAAAATATTCATTAAAGCCCGAGGGAAGCTGCTGACTGAAGTCTCTAATGACACCATCAATCCACGCGAGATTCACTCGAAACTCCTAATTTTTAACATTGAACTAACTTTATTTTTTAATATCATCACTTTTTCCCCTCATTCATAAACTAGTAAAAAAATTACTCCATTTAAAAATCTTTTTTTTCTTCTCATCTCCCTTATACACAGTAAAAAGTATTTTTGAAAAATTGTGTAATGCAACTGTCAAGCAATAATTAAGGAAAAAGGATCACAGACTACTTTGCTCGGGTTCTCCTCACAGATTTATAAATGGTCAGTTCATATTCATTCTTTCGACATGAATTGCTACTTCATTAAAAAAATCTTCTGTTATTACATTCATGAAAATGCTAAAGTATTTTGTTAATAAATAAGCAGAATAGTTTGCTTAGGCAGAATTCGGTTTATTTGGCTGAAATGTCGTATAAAGAATTATGTATTGTTTCTTATTTAAGTAGGATTTTATAAAATTTTACTGGTGAGTATTAATTTTTTTTTGTTCTTTCATTTGTAAATGTGCAGTTTATATTTTTTTTGCCACGAAAAAGGGGCGATTTTTATAAAAACAAACGATGAAATACTGCGGTCCGATAGAGCAGCATTATGAAATGATTATAGTTCATGAATTATATTAATAAAGAAGAATTAAAGGGATTTTAGTCCAAGTTCCTGTTCAAAAATAAGAAAGCCATGTTTTTTAAATTACAACTGAATCAAGTTATTGCTAGAAATATTAGAATATTCATTTTAATATTTATTCCATTATTATTACTTAATAACTAAAATTATAATACATTGCTATCCTGAATTTTTATAAATCCGATTTTTTTTTATCTTCATTTAAAGACGTAACGTCTTAAGATGGATTGTCGGCATTCATTTCTGCACAAAATGTTTTAACCCAAAAATACTATTTAATATAAGATGTCGATTGAATTTTTCCTTCGCGAGAAAATGCAAATTATATTTAAATTTTCTTCCTTTGTTGATATGATTGGCGCAACATACATATAAACATCACTGACAAATTTGATATATTCAAAAAAATAGTAAAATAACGATAGTAAAAAGATTATCTTCTCTTTAATCGCATTTAATTTTTTAAAAAAGCTAAATTTCAAGAATAAGTAGAGAAAATAAAAACTTTTTCAACCTTTTCAAAATAGCACATTTTAATAATTTAGTTTTTTTTAATAACGCATCCTACAACAGCTAGCTTTTAAAATCTTAAATATATGTCTCTAGTGTGCTCTTCTACGGCTTTGTATTGTTTCTCTTTTATTAGTACTGATTCAGGTTGCAGTTAGAGGATAAAAATTCGGCCTTGTTTACTCCAATCTACTCCTTTGTATAATATTATAATAAACTTGGATAGATGAATATTTCTTTATTTCTATATTTTTAAAATAATCCAATCATGTAAAATTTCTGTAATATACAAAAATTACGCTTTAAATAATATTTACTGGATGTTAACGTGTTAGATGGGATATAATAACATTTACAGCTAAAATTCCCATAAACTCAAATATCAAGAAATCCAGCAAGCCTCTATCACCGATTTTAATAACATGGTTCTTTTTTATCTCGTCCTAATTTGATGCTTTTTAGTTTATCGACTTATTTAGAATGGACTACTACGTTAAACCAAAGTTCATGAAAACAGAAACCTTATTTAATCGAAATGAATTGATAGAAATGTTCACATTTCAATAGCTCAAAACCAGCTTCAAGTTTTATTTTTTTACAAAGTGCCTCACGACTATCAATTATAATTCTAAAGATTTAGCATGCCTCACTATCTCTGAATATTAAATTATATCCCTTTCACCCAAAAAGGAACATAAAGCGATTCATTACTCGATAACATAAATCAATACTTGGTATATTTTGACATTCAATCCAAAAATTCCGCATTCACAGATTTCCAAATATCGAATCCCTTAGAGTATTTCCGTAAAGGTAGAGTAAAAATGGTAGTCGATTTGCAAGTTTTTTTTTATATTTATATATTTTTTCGAAAAGAATGTTAGGAATATTTAGTTGAAAAATAATATTACATAGCAATGTTATATCCGTGCAAATATTGTTGAATTCATCAAAATGGGAGAAGATTCTGCCTCCATTCTTCAACTCAGAAAAGAATAACTAGTTTCGATTTTAGAAAACTATCATAAATGCACAAACCAAATATATGATTTCTTAACATGTGTTTGATCGAAATAATTTTGAAAAAATCTGCCTCTATAATTTTCATTATGGCAAGGAGTTTCATGAATGACATGAAGCCAACATTATAAGGTCAATCCTAGAAATGATTCTCAAATTTGCGTCAATAAGATATGTAAGAATAGGAAGAAGATTTAATATATTTACTTTTTACCCATTTTGATCAAAAACTGGGAAACATTCCTAAACAATTTTGTCCAGAACGTAATGATATTGATGATTCTTTAGAATATGGATTTTTCAGAGATATTATAAAAATGCAACTACCTAAATGAGAATTTTGAGGGCCATTTTGTTCAAAATATTTTTTTCTTCTAAATTATTACTGTCATAGGCAAATTGTAGACATCTGCTTTTCTGAACCATTTTAGTACTTATTCAAAATTTGATAGCCTCCATATGTTATATCAAAATTAAACATTTTCAGAAACTTTTTGCTAGCCAAAATGTTTCTTCTACATCGGAGATTGTGATCTTTAAATATTCTTTTCGATTCAGGAAAGGAAGCAAAGAAAAATACTTAGAGTTCCGTTTATCTTGCTTTCTAGTTATTTTTAATGGATAAATTCAGATTAATAAGAAGCTCCTAATTTATATTTTCCGAACACGATGCTTTGGAACACAATTTCTGGATATCGAATTTTGAAATCTTCAGAAAATGGAAACGATTAAATATAATTCTTAAGTACCATCTTCAATTAAAAGCATTTTACAATTTTCTAAGTTGTCTTTCTTTATACACCATTTTATCAATTATAACATTTTTCCAAACTGAAAAGAACATGCCTACAAATAAGTTAACGTTATTTTTTTTAATTTAAAAGGAAATGGCAAAAATATTACTAATGACTTTTTCTGTCAATACCATCAATACGTTTGAATTCAAATGTGTTTAAGCATTCTTCAAAACGTACTATATCCTTGTGAATTAGCATAATAAATATATAAATATAAAATAATTATTATTGATATTAACTGTAAACCAACTTTCTAGCCGTTGAAAAATCCTCATCTTGGTAGAAGAAAGAAAATAATTTTATCTACTTACTTTCATACTTCATAGTTATACAAGAAAAGGAAATTGTAAGCAATACTACTATGAAAGAGAGTGCTAATTTAAAAAATGCATAATGAAGTTATTAGTTTAAGATATCAACATTCTAATTTAGAATGATTAAAACAGTATTACACGAAATTTGCTTCCATTATAAGTATCTTTAGTAATACAGATACATTCTTGTCACATTGAATTATTCTAATTGGTTTTTTAAAAGGATACGAGTAGAAAATTGTTTTTATTTGGTATAACTTACATATTATGAAATGCAAATGAGAATCTTATCAGTAAGTAAATAGAAAATTTGTATTTGTCCTTTATTCGGCTGCAGTATTATTATATTGTCCTTCTCTGTGTCAGGTTTATGATCAAGATAACATTTCTTTTTAAATACTAAATATGTTAAGAATGCGTTCTTTCCTTATTTTTTAAAAACTTTCATATAAAGATATGTTTTTTGTAAAATGTAAGACTTAAAAATGATAAAATAAATTTCAATTTCTCTGAAAATACTAAAAAGCAATTTTTTTTCTAAGACATGATCGCTGCACAGTTTTGATATTTTTAATTTTAAAAGAATTGCTATCCATTTTTAAATATGATAACTAAACAAAAAGTAGGAGGTAAAATCAAAGAAATAAAAAGCAAATATATATTTCCTTATTTTAAAAAATAAAGAAACCAAATAAAAGTGTATCAGATTCGAAAGAAAAATCCAAAAAAATGAAGCTGTGAAAATTGAGGTTTAAAAGTGAAATTGTGTGGCATAACTAATGTTATATAAATAAACGAAAATATCAAAAATGCTTGAATCATTTTTACTAAAACTCATTATCCAAATGAATTAATAACAGATAAAATATGAATTATTTGTTTCAATTAACTTAATCTAAGCTAAATTAGTTTTAATATTGCTCTTAAAATACTCGCTAACCTTCAAAGGAAATAGATTTGGCATTTGGTTGTAACATCGACCAGAAAGCATGAAGAAAAAATATTGGCGATTTGGCGATTTCAATTGTCAAACTGTATAACACGTCATTATATTATTTGATATTGCTTTTATAATTTGTCGAAATTTTCTATCGGCTCTTTTTCTTGCCATTAAAACTGATTGTACTAGATATTTTTACAAAAAAAAATCAATGTTTAATTTAATAATCAATTTACTAAAGAATTTTTTTAATATGATATGGGATAGAAATATTGAAATTGCGGTCAAATGTGTGATTTTTTACTCGTCATATTTGGCATTCCAGAGAAGTATTTTTCTGCCCTGAAAACCTATGAAATATGCATAAATATAATTCGTCACCTGCATAACAACTGAAAACCAGATAGTTTCTACAGCCAACATAACTTTGAGACAACGAAACATTATTTCTTTAGCAGACATCTTGATCTTTTTTATATCCGTTACTTAATATCGTTAACGTTTACAATTTTAAATCGGTTGATCCGTGGAGAACATCACCCTCTTGGCGCACTTTTCGAAATTGCCAACTTCCCGAGCTCTTATTTCCCGGTGGAAGATATCCTTCAACAACAACATCGGGCTTCCATATTTGGCGCTAAATATCCTTAGTAAAAAGGGTCTTATGCTCTCTCCTGTCGCAAAAACTGTGAAATTCTCAAATAGCCGACTTTCGCTGCATGTTTTTTTTAAGTATAACCCACGATTTAAAGCTACTAATGTCCAGTGATAGTGGTGTGTTAATTTGGCAAATCTAGGGACGTTGTCTGTAGAATTTTAGGCAATATTTATACAGAACACTGATAACTCATAAATGGAAAGAGTTTAAGTATGACATTCATTTATTTATGGTGTCGATATTTCAAGAAAATAAAAGTATACTGTTTAAAAGTTTCTTCTATAGCTTTTAAATCTGTTTAGGGAAAATAAATTTTAATCTAAACCCTTTTAGAAAAATTAAAATGTCTTTGGTTACAGAAACTATATAAGAACTAATATCGGCTTTCATACATTTTTCCTTTACCATAAAACTGAAAAATAACAAATTCCTAAATGATAAATCACCAAATAGATGCAAGAACTCGCAATATAACGCCATCTTAGAGATGATTGGAAACCTTATTTAAACTGCATTTGAAATAAAATAATTTATTTTGTACTGTTTGAAAACTTACACTATGTTAATAGGTATCAACATTTCGTTTGTTTTTGTTTGGTAAATATAAAAGCTATTAAATATAAAAGTAGTTGGCTAAGTACTCAATTTTCTAGTCTCTAGCAATTTTAACAAACTAATTCAATCAATTCCTGGTTTAAATAATTTACATTGATATTAATATTTTGAGTCAATTACACCAAAATCGTCTTAACTAGAAATAAGGATATATTTGTTATTAATTTAATCGGTGAATATGTGATAATCATTGGAAATTTAATTAAAAAATTCTACTTCAGTTGGCAGTTAATGTTTTAATTTGAAATTATGAAATTGTTTTCCAAGAAATCTTTATTATCTGATATTTTAAATTCTGTCAAACGTGTGGTATTAATTTTTATAATAAGCAGAAATTGGCTGCAAACAAATGATGTAATTAGCAAACATATTATGCCAAACTATTGGCGATATGTTCAGCTCTACCAAAACGCAAGTACTTGATACCATATTTTTACAGCTATTGCTGTTAAAATAGATGTTAAATTAAAAAAAAAATCTTTTATAATATGCATTAAATATGTCATGGGTTAATCGTTATAGATGGCAAGCATGTAGATTCCTCAGTAGTTAAAATCTGACTGCCATAAAATATAAAAACAATGCTTTTTTGAAAATAGCCATAGAAATTTTAATTAATAAATAATTTAGATTATTGGAATACACAATTTTAAAGTTTTCAAACTCGTTCCTCCTCAGTGAAAGCAAACCAAGATGAAGCCTACCTCTCTTTATAATTATACATTTTCGTCTAAAGGATATTCAATAAGTGTTAAGAATAAGCTAAGTGTGTCAAAATCACAACAATCGTCTGAAAATGCGCCATATATCCACCAATTTGAATGACAACAAAATATGCAACTGAATACAATTGTAACTATAATAAAGATTGGCATATTTTATAAAAATTCGCCGCAAGAACCTAAATTCACGTTTTGAGAATGCATATTATGCTTCAATTTTCTGTTTCAGCTTAAAAAACACACTAAAATGAAAATATTCACAATTAAACCCTCAATGTAATGCTAGTAGTTGGCTATTTATTTATCAATTATACCATTTTTCTTTAGCATTAAAAGTTTCATTTGAAACAATCTTAATAATTTTAACATCGACCAAAATCGCCAGAAAAAAAAGTTCGCCAGGCTATAAAAATATGCTCTAGTACATTATTATTTATTATGAAAAATTTTGAAAGTGCCAATCACAAACTTTATAGTTTGACTTCTATAATCGCCAAATGGGAGAAATTTTTCTTGGCGCATTTTAAGTAGCCTTTAACCAAAAATTACAAAAATGAAAATAAAATTCAAATTTAAAATTTGTATTAATTAATTCATTATAGAAGTGTTTTGTAATCTGTTAATCTTTTATTTTTTTAGCAGATTTCGAAAAAGTTTAAAATGTACGACCAAAAAAATTAATTTCGGTAATTTTTTTTCCAAAACTATATGCTTTAAAATATACATCTAACAAATCCTCGATGCTTCATATGAGGTATTAATATATGAAATCAATTCAATCATGAAAACAATGATTATTAAAATATAAAATAAAAGTTATATATATATATATATATATAATGAAGGTGAATAAAATGATAAAAAATATCCATAATGTTTTTCATATAGTTTTATTTTGTAGTCAGAAAAACCTATTTTAAATTGTACATCCTAAGAAATTTTGAAAGGTTTGAATACATATAATTATAAGTTTTCCTATAATCTCTTCTCTTATCTTATCTTATCTTCGATAATCGTAATATTAGGGAAAGTTTATGCATCTTTATACATGTAAACTTTCATCGAAAAGATATTCAATGAGAGTTGAGAATAAATTAACAGGGCAGAAATCTCGTCAACAAATTGGTATAGCGACATATATCTGAGTTGAATATCAATAAAAGATGTAAATGCACTAAAAATACTCATATTTTTATGAAAAATATCCGTACTAAAGAAAAATCACCTCTTGCAAATACACATTACGATAAATATTTTCTTTGATTTATAAAACATATCATAATGAAGTTCTTCGTAACTATCTCTCAATGTAATGTTAAAACAATGTTATTAACTAATTGAGCCATTTTCCGTGATAAAGTTCCCCCAAACAGTTCATTTTATCTTAGAATTTAAAGTTTCCTTTGATATAATCATTACAAAAAACTAAGTACAATTCGGTTTAAACGATAACCGAAATAAGTTAAGATAAAAATGTACTCAAGTGCAGAATGTACTCAAGTACAATATAATTTATTGTGAGAAACCTTGAACGCCCGAATAACGGCGTTTATAGTTTGACGATTAGAATCGCCAAATTGGCAAAAAAATTCTTGGCGTTTTACAATAGCCGTTACAACCAACAAAATGGTAATCAAATTCAAAATAGTCAAAGAATAAGTAATATGTTACAGATATTATATATATGTTTAATATTATGCATTAAACAAATCATAAATATCTGAAATGAGGTATTAAATTATGAAACTAGTTAAAGCCTGAAGATAATGGCTATTAAAATATGATGTGAAAGTTATAAAAATATGAATATGAGTAGAAGAATAAAAATGCCAGTTATGTTATTGAATTAATTTTGTTTAATCAGTGAAATCGTTTTCAAAAGGTTATTTTCTAAAGATAAAAGTTTTGAATTACTTACAGTTTCTTCCTAATCCACTTCAAGCCCATTTCCTAATTCTATCTGAAAATACACTTAAAACAACTAACAAAATAATAATAAATCAAAGTAATAAGATTAAATAAGTAAAAAAAAGTTTTAAAATATCAGCTTATCACCACAAAACTTTTCACTTTATGAGAGCACTCAACACAAGTAGCAAAAAATTTCAAAATGGCGGATTTTATCATTAAAAAGAATATTTTAGAAGGAAAAACGTCATGTGTGACGTCATGATATCATGCGCAAACAATACAAAAATATAGTTTGAGCAGTAATAATACTATTAACAGTTACAGTTATTACTTTTAAATTTTTAAACTAACGTTGAATATTAACGGATTATTTAAGTACATTCCCGTTTGGTTAAAAATAAAATAAGAGAAACACACTAGCAATAAATTGAAAGAAATTATTATTATTTTTTGTATTAGCTTTACTGAAACTAAAGAAGAGACTATTTTGATATCCCTTGATGTTTTTATATTCACACTTTGTTAAATATTGAATATGCTCACACATTCTATCCATATTCATGATAAACTGTATGTGTTTATGTAGAAAAAAGTAATTTATACACAAACAGAAACTTTTCATATTACATACTTTTATTCTAAATTTATCACAAAATAAAAGGACAATACACCAAAAGAAAATTAATGATGGAACTGTGTGATTAACCATTATTCTTGTACTTAGGCTTGTATATGCCTTGTTCAGAAGTTCGTTGGTTTCTGCAGCATTCTGCAGGTTCTTTGTTAAAAATATCACCATGCAAAGGAATGTGAATTCATGGATAACAGTAGTTTCTAATAGTTTCAGGTAGTGGACCTCAGCATTTAGCAATGATGAGATATCAAAAGTATTCTACTTGTTTTAGTCACTATTGTGGCTGCATAGATCCGTAAACCATACTCATGCAATCTCTCAAAGCATAGGTGCCTTTTTGTTTTTCAGCAGCAGATTATCCTAGGAATACATTATTCAAGTTTGAAGCGAAAAGTCCTTCCCTCTTAATATTTGCACAGTAAAACATTGAAGGGTGAAAGCAGCGTACCTCAGTCCAAACCTCTTGAGTTTAAATCCATAACGCCTAGAAGTTGTGAAGGTCATTTTGATATGTCATCTGTTGCAATCATTATGAAGTAAAACAAAATCCTGCGAAGAACGTTCAACATTTTAATAACTATTGGAGCATAATTAGGTCATTTATTTATTTCATGCATCAAAAGTGCATCTTTATTAACATCAATTTATTTTTATTTATTAGGAGAAAATATTAAAAAAACTGAACTATCACTCAATTTTTGTGTAATAAGTACACAGAAAACGCAGA
>JAOUZG010046491.1:0-11300 GCA_026289955.1 Argiope argentata | reverse complement strand
TAAATTTAAGTCTAGCTTCCACCCGATATGACGTGGGCATGTTACGCAACGTTAAACGAACATAAAAATATATTTAAAAACTATCAAACATAGTTACAAAACAATTATTTTATAGCACGCATTCAGAAATATTTAGATAGTTACAAAGGTAAAAACTATGATATGTCCGTAGACAAAGCACAGCCAATTATTTCGCTCCTCAGGAGATTCATTCTGTCTCCACAATTGAGCTGCAGTGCGATTTAAAGAAAGAAGGCTATTTCGCTCATCAGAAGGCTCTCCTTCCCTAAGTGTGGACATTATTTCTCTGATATTCGTTAATCGAACGTTTCTTTCCTTTGCCGCCCAAGGTTGAATTTCCCTTTTGGAGATACATAGTGAGTTTTGAATCGCTGTTTAAAAACAGATGCAAGCAAAGAAATGTATTGCATGTGCATAACAAACCCTTGCTATTTGCAAATGCGTAGTTTGAGGTTGTAAAATAATAATTAAAATAACAATTATAAAACTGTTCAAACAATCAAATTTATTAGTGTATTATTAATCGCACTGACAAATAGTAAATAAAAACAATAAAAAAAGCATACATTTGCGATTTTCAACAATTTTTTTTTCTTGCTAATTAGCTGATATGATGCGTTTAATATACAAGCATTAAAAAACTGACTATGTTTTTAGATTTCTTTTTTAAACAGACTGAAAGCAAAATACAGTTTAGAATCACAACTGTAGCATCAAATTTACATACTAAATTTAAAACATTTAAATCAATGTCGCATTCTTGAACTCTTTTCAAATTTGTGAAAGCTCAAATTTGATACAAATCTACATTGAAGATAGTCAATTTATGTACCAAACCTTTTTTATCTGGTTCTTTTTATCGTTTAATTATTTTGTAAATTTATTTTAGGACAGTCAAATTTTCTCTAAAAGGATTTTATTTAAAAGGAGATGGCAATCTTTACATTTTATTTAAAGATACATAACAAATTTCATCTAGTTAGCTCAAAGTTTCTCTGATTCACCATGCTCATAAATGGACTAAAAGATATTCTTAAAGTGCCTTTTTGTTTGTTTGTTTCAGAGTGATCTTAAAGTGGTGATTCGTCAGAATCACGAGCACGAAATTTTTGACGATTACACCAGTTACTCTTTCTTTTTTAAAAAATTCATATACGGAGAAGGAAATAAATTATGTCCAATAGTCTTAATTCTTATGGAATCACCTTAATAATCTAATCATTAAAACAATAATTTTTCCCATCTATGGTCGTTTAAAAATTATTTGAATTTTGCAGAAAAAAGCTTCTAAATACTTTGAGAAAATATTGCAAAAATATCTAAGCAAATATATAAGCAATATACAAATATCTAAGCAAGATTTTACATTCAATTTCACTTGAAATAAAATGAAAATCAATTATTATTTATGATGATTAATTTATAATTATAAATCAATTTTGGTATTTAAAATTAATTTATAACTATAAAAGAGAATAATAATTAATTATAAAAGATATTAATTTACAGTTATAAAAGAAAATAATATAAAATAATTTATATAATAATTAATAATTTATATTATTGAATAATAATTTATATTAACGTATAATTACAAAAAATATTAATTTATTATTACAAAAGAAACTAACAAAAAAATAAAATTGTTGATAGATTAATTTTTCTGTCTTGTAGAAGCTGGAAATACAAATAATTGGATTATCACATTACAATACTGAGACATCTACATTATTACTTTACAATATTGCAATATTTGCATTATTTCAACTCTTTATATTGACAAATATTATAAATAGATTAACAAATAATTAAACAAATTAATATAGAATAATAAAAGAAAATAATAAGAAAATAAAATTATTCGTACGT
Source organism: Argiope argentata (assembly GCA_026289955.1). Lineage (NCBI taxonomy): Eukaryota > Metazoa > Arthropoda > Arachnida > Araneae > Araneidae > Argiope > Argiope argentata. Next base: position 9,410 of record JAOUZG010046491.1, on the reverse strand, counting down.
TAATTTTACTGTCTTGTTGCAGATGCTAAAAATGCAAATATCTGCATTATCACAATACAATACTAAGATATTTGCAAAATTACTTTACAATATTGTAATATTTGCATTATTACAATATTGCAATATTTGGACTATTTCAACTTTTTCTATTGACAAATATTATAAATAGATTAACAAATAATTAGAAAAGAAATTAATTTAAAATTTTAAAAGAAAGTACAACAGAGTATAATTAGTTATAGAATAAAATTACTCATAAAACAAAGTAAATTATTCAGAGAATAATTTTATTCTCTCATTGTTGATGCTAAAAATACAAATATTTGCATCATTATATTTTACTTAAATTTGGCTCAGAAATACACAGGAAGATACTGATGCAAATACATATGTCGCGATTTTAAATCCATTGTGGCGATATTTTTTAATGCTAAATCGCACGACTATCTGGTTTGTTCATTATGTAAGGAGAAATAATTCTATTTAGAAGTAAAATTTGAAATAAAATTTAATAAAGCTAATGAAAGACAATTTATAAGATTAAGACATTAAATTTAAATTGTGTATATATACAAAATGTGAATGCACGTGGCGCAGAAATTAGTCTATTGTAAATGAATCGCTACACGCACGTTTCAAATTACTCACTGAGCGTTTTTACAGTTGCACATTATTCAAATCTTCACTAAGAAATGCTCAGTTATAAATGTTAGAAATGCTCTGAAGAGGGGTTACGACGTCACCAAAAATTTCTTTCAGTCTGAAGAAATAGGATGTAAAAGAAATAAAGTAATAAGCCTCAAAAAGAAAGTTTAACCGAGCTTGAATAGGCTAATTGGTTATTTATCGTAAGTATAATCGCAATGACTTACCTATGGAAATTTATGACTATATCTTCCGAAACTGAGAAACATTTTTTGTAATATCTTAAAACCTAAAAAATTATCTTTTTAAAGATTTCTATTTTATTCTTATACAATCTTTATCTTTGTAACTAATTTTTAAAGAATATATCAGCTTAATTCATAATATAAAAATGTTTTTAATGTTTTGATGAAGTTCAAACTCATCTATCAAAACATGCAATTGCTTGCTTTTTCCAATGGTAAAATAGGCTAAAAGCACGAATAGACTAAGTGGTTAACTATCGTAAGTATAACCACAATGACATACCAATGAAAATTGATGACATCTTCCAAACTGTGAAACATTTTTTTTTGTAGTATCTATCTTAAAACTCAAAAAATTATGTTTTTAATGATATCTATTTTATTCTTTTACAATCTTTAGCTTTATTATTATCATGTCAGAACATGATGCTGTTTTTGTGATGAGGTTTTTTGGCGACAACAAAGCCGTAGGCGAAAAATTAAAATTTTATTATTTGCACGAGCATCTCAAAAAAATCAGCTTTTAATAACGTGTTGCAATCACATTTACAAAAGCTCTGATTTTAAAAAGAAATAAGTTAATAATTACAGCAAATAAAATCTAGAAAAATGTCATTTTGAGCGCGTGATTATATGACATGAAATAAATAGGAAAGGTGACATTTTTTTAAACAATAAATGCGAGACAAAGTTTTTTTTTTTATCGTTTGCAGTACTAAAGTGACTCATTCAATGAAACAATGAAAATGAATAAAAATATAATTCAACTCGCACGAGCGCGTGGTGCTTGGCCGTTGAAGAAATGATGTTCCGACATTATACACTGAAATATGCACAGTAGATTTCATTTTAATATTTATTTACTTTTACATTTTTTTAGCTTAATTCATAGTCTGTAATGATGTTTCTAATGTTTTGATGAAATTCAAACTCATCTATTAAAACATTCAATCTCTTGCTTTTCCCAATAGTAAAAATAAGACAAAAAAAAATGCAATGTTTGGGGATTAATATTGAAATTGAATTTTCATTATTGCTTTTATTTCATGTACAATTTTTAATTCGTATGCAGAATTTTGTTAAGATTGATTTAATTAAATTTATACTTTTCTATCGTACCAATTATCAAATTGAAAAAAAATTCATTCCACACTTTTCGTTTAACAGCCTAAAAAAATCAATAATATGGGCAGACATGCTGATTGCCAAAGGGGTCTCATTTGCGGTGTATTACAAAATAGATTTAAATGTTCATCTTTAGATAAATCAATTTGAATTTCATTGTAATTAAATTGAATCTATAGTTGATAAAAGTCCAAGCAGACGCAATTATTCTGTAGGGGCTTTCAAAGAATTCAATAAACTTCCATAAAACAAAACAAGAAAATGAATTTCATTTTTACGTATATGAATAAATAAACCAAGCGTCAATGAAAAGAAAAATGAACACTAAAAAATATACAATAAATAACACAACTAAATAACTAAATACATTTTTTTCTTGCATTCTACCAGGCAAAAGCAAAAAATGATGCGCCAATAATTACAATTATTCAAATTCAGCTTGAAGCAAGACATGGAGAACTGAATTCAAATTTTTGAAAAGATTATCTAAACCCCTTCCAAACCCAAATTTTGTATTTAATCCCTTCTAACAGATATAGCCTGCCGTAAATAATTAAAATCATTAAAAAATTATAAAATTCAATCAAAATATTGGTTGTATATTATTGAAGCTTATATCCTTTGAAAGATTCTTATTTGTTTTCAAATATGCATTGAGAAATGCATATTTTCATGTAGAACAGGAATATTTTCATGCTTTTCATGTAAAAGAAATTTCTGAATTTAGTAACCAAAAAGGGGGAGGGGGTTGAAATCAGGAAACATTCCGCATATAACATTAATTTTGATTAGTTAAATAAATGTTGTAAAAAATTATTAATTTATTTATCATGTCAGAACATGAGGTTTTTTGCATCAACAAAAATCCGTAAGCGAAAAATAAAAATTTTATTATCAGTAAGAGCATCTCAAAAAATCAGCTTTTAATAACATGTTGCCATTGCATTTTTTTTTAAAAAAACCCTTATTAAAGAAAAAAAAGTTAACGACTTAAGCAAATAAAATCTTGAAGAATTGTCATTTTGAGCACATGATTATATGAAGTGAAATTACTAAGAAATGCGATTTTTTTAAAACAATAAATGCGATACAAAGTTATTTTTATGATCGTTTGCAATACTAAAGTGACTCATTCCATGAAACAATCAAAATGAATAAAAATATAATTCAACTCGCACGAGCACGTGGTGCTTGGCCATTCAAGAAATGATGTTCCGACATGATACATTGAAATATGCATAGCAGATTTCCTTTTAATCTTTTTTATTTTTAAATATTGAAAATAGTACAGTTCCCCAATTATTAAACCTCCAAAGGCCATATGTAAATTTTCAATAGCTACTATTCATGATTTAGAAGGAATTTAGGCTATAAAAAGAAGCATATATATATATATATATATATATATATATATAACCGAGAAAGATCGAAGTCGAGAATGTCGACTTTCACCGGTGAATGTCAGCAAACACATAGTCGCTTGGTGCATGTCCGAAATATTTGCTAAATACCCTTATTTCTGAGTTACACCGGTAAATGTCGACAGGCATCACGCACTAATGGTGAATGCTGATCATGTCCGATATTCATATTTACTTTTCCGCAATTCAGTCGCGATAAATTTTTTCTTTTTTCTTTCAGAAAGGAATGATTAAGAACTTAAAACGCACAGTGCATTCAAAATTATGCTTATTTTGAAATCAATTAATAATTCTTTTAAATTATTTAAAAAATTTAATTTTAAATAAATAAATTAATTAATTTTAATTAAAATTTATAAAATTACAATTATAATTATTTTGATTATTTATTTTAAAATTAATAATTCTTTTAAACAATTTCATAATCCAAAAGAATTATTAAATAATTTATTTTGAATAGCATTTATATCAATTTGTTTCCTTAATTAAATTGCTAATAAGTAAATTAAGCATGCAGATATTCTTGTAGTTTTAGTCTAATATTACAAGAATATCTGCATGCTTATATGAAAGTATTATGAAATTTTTATCATAAAAATTGATTACAAAATAAGCATCATTTTGAATGCTCTGTGTTTTAAGTTCTTAATCATTCCTTTCAGAAAGAGAGGCGAAAATGTTTTTAATAATAGAAATTTTTAAATTAATTTTAAAATTCCAAGCAGAACAAAAGATTTGGCGAAAAACAGCCAGCCGTCTCTTCGTTGGTTTCTCCCTTTTCGACATCCTCCACAGCATATCTTTGATTGTCGACATACACCAGTGAGGGTCCGAATGTACAAGAATGTAATGAAATATTCGATCTTTCACCGACGTATTTGGTGTTTGTTCACATTCACAGGTGAAAATCGATATTCTCCAATTTCGGTCTTTCTTGATTACATATATATATATATATATACAGTATTTTTCAGAAATTAAATATTTTCACCCTTAATATTTTTATGTAAAAAATTTCTTTAAATTATTACAATATACATCTATTTATTCTATCACACCACTTGATTACTGCTCTTGGCACTGGTTACTTGTAATAGCTTGTATAAGATACATCTTATTTCTTTCGGTTCTTTTAGATACCGATCAAAAACATCTTTAAAAAAAGCTTTAAAAATTAGGAAACATAACTTTCAAAATTAGTGGTAAAATATATCTGAGTGTTGCCATATTTCGAAATCGTCTGCATTAAATTTGTAAACAATTAATGAAAATCGAAAAGAATATTGCATTGAAAGGAATCACAGAAAAACAAAACTTTGATTTTAAGACAATATATTTCTAGTTAAATAATCTAATTGGAAGTTAAAGCACAAAAAATGGCAAACTTTCAGTTAATTCATATTTAATTGTATATGTGGTGCCCCTTTGCACTTCGAAATATTAGGGATATTCTTTCTCCTGTTCTAAAGGATGAATGTACAACGCTTAGTTAAAATCGGTATAACGGTTTAAGAAAAAGCATGGAAAATATTTTTACATAGCCACTATGACTTTTATTTATGCTAAGAAAGATAACCTAAAAAATCATGTGCCAATTATTTTTTCCATTTTTAATTTTCCCCTTTTGATACTCAAAAATGCATATCACTAAAATAGAGCATTATCTTAACCATAAAATACAATATTTTTCATTCTTCACAAAAAAAAGTGTTTGTTTTAAATAACAGCGTATAATTCAAAAATATTATTAAAAAAATGTAATTATTATCATGTCGGAACATGTTGTTATTTGGGGAATGAAAGTCAAAACTTTTTTTTTCTTTCAAAATACTTTAAATGAAAAAGGAAACATATTATCTTTTACAATTTATCGATTGAAATAAATTATAATTAACATTTACCCATTAAACAAAAATTACAAAATATTTAGTAATGAGAATTATATTTTGTTTTTCCAAATTTCATAATAAAAACTGAAGATTGAAGAATTATGCAAATATAGAAATTCAGCAAAGAACTATGTAAAAGTTTTGTTATTACCTGAATTTTAATTAATTATTTAAAAACATTGACTCGTAATTTTTAAAAAAAAGATCGTATTGATTGTTATTATGTACATAATAGCATATCAGAATGATTATGAAATCTTATTTAAAAAGGCATTCAATTATAGATGTAACACCATATAAACAAAAGTGTAATCACTCATCAATATGTCTTTTTGTTTGATTGAAAATCAAAATTAAATGAATTGTCAACCAAAACGAACAATTTTTTTACTTTGCAAAACGTAGCAGAAAAAAAAAAAGGGGAAATCGGTTACTTAGTAATTCTTAAGTAAGAAAAAAAAAATAATAAAGCAAACAGAAGAGAATCTTAGAATATAAGAGGAATGATATACTGAAATTTAAAATTTTTGTTATAAAAAGTCAAAAATTAAAAAAAAAATTATTCTGCAGACAAAATAAAGTTTTTCAAAAGGTAATTTAATCGATGTTTCATCAAGTTTTAATGGCTACCAGTAAAAAAATGTAAATGTGAATTAAATTAGGCAAAAAAGTTAAATTTTAAATTAACAAACACAGAAAATTAAAAAAAATCTCTTATCACTATAATCCTAGTTTTGTTTATTTATTTTCATAATTAAAACTTTTAATAACAGAATTTTTTTAATGCACTAACAGCAAAATTTTTAATGCACAAACAAAGAATTTTTTTTCTTATCATAATAAATCTAGTTTTATTTGTTTGTTTATTTATATCACTGTAAAGTACATAGATAACAATAAACAATAAAGATAACATAAAACGATAGTGATTCAGATTGCTATAATTGTTTGTTTGACTCTAAAATTAATTTATTGAATAATTTTATTTTTTTCATGATATTACGTAAAAAAATTAAACGTTGGATATTATTTCTTATTCTTCGTCCATATATGATTACATTTTTTTTTGTCGACATTACTCCTAAAACAATAATTTCAAAAACATTTAAATTAGATTCATTTGCCTAATATAAAGCCTTATCACAATTTATCTAGTTATTTTTTTTCTTATAAATCTTATTTTATTGAATGAGCGATTAGAAAAAGAATCGAATTCCAATATATTTTTACTTTTTAACTATAATTTAAAAACAATTAAGTATATATTCATTTCTAATATTAAAAGGAATTAAAATACATATATGAATAATGGTTAGCAATAAAATTAAAAGTAAATAATCTTTCAATATGCTTAAAACAAAGAACAGTTGTTTATCGTTTGCTTTTCACCTGCTCAAAAAAAAAGTATCTTGTTTCGATTTCCACCTACCCTGGCGCGATCCCACCGTCCCATCGGAATACCAAAACGGCAGACGATTTTCCACCGGCCACTTATTCCATTCCACCCTTCTCGATTTCTACCGACGAATGCCCCCCTCTCCCCACCACCCCACCGACGTGCGTCGCCGTTGTCAGCGGCAATGCGAAGGGAGGAGTCAAATCCCCTGAGGGCTGCAACCTCTCCGACCAATGGGAAGGCTTGGGTGACACCCCCGTCACCCAATTCCCGTACTGCGCGCGGGGTCGTCCACGGTGACGTTCCAGTAAGAATTCGGGGATCGAAGACACCAGGACGACGATTGGTTTGAGGACATTCTCGAAGCGAAAACAGTCACCCGACACTTGAGGGTTTGTTGGTTTTAGTGTGCTGTTGATTCCGGCATGTGAACAAGAGCCGATTTGTGGTTCAACTTGGCGACGTTGAATAAATATGTAAGGAAGTTGGTTGGTGAACGTACGTGTACGACGGGGTCTTGTTGACGAATTGATCGAACATGTCGTACACGCAGTTTGGATACTCTACATATGCCGCGTCGTCCCCTGTAAGTAAAACAACTTGTAATTACTGCATTCTTAATGTGATAAGTGATACTTTAATTCATTTTGATTTCTTACTAACCTTTCTTTGAATAATTTTTTTGTGTGTGAAATAAATGAGGGTGATATAATCTATGCTCTAAATTTAAAGAAAATATATTTAAAAATAATATTATAAATGTATAATACGAATTAATTAAAAAAATGATGAAAATATTCATTATTATGCAAATTTACATGTTAAGCTCAGTACAAAATCTTCAAGGTTCGTCTCTTCTAAATTCCTCCCCTCATTATGGTTTTTATTAGCAAAAAAATCTAAGATTTGTTATGAAAAATAATCAAGAAATCGTACATTTCTTCCAACCACAGCAAACAGGGGAAAGACAAATTCAAATATATGTTTATTTCAACTAAAATGGTGTTATACGATAGATAGGGGAAAAAAGCATTTTAATTACATTTAAATATCTTTAAAACATTCCTGGTATCTTAATTTTTTTAAGGAATTAAATACAATTGATAAAAAAAGATTTCGGATAAGCATTAAAAGAAAATAGAAAGTGCATTTTATATTACAGAATTTTTTTTGGATAATTAAAAGACAATTTTTGCTCAGGAAAACTTGAAATTCTTAAAAGAACTTCAAGTTTTCCAAGTAAGTGTACATAAAAATATTTCTAAAAAATTAGCACTGAATTGGAAAACAAAAAAAAAAAAACCCAAAGAGTTTTATGAAAAATAATCTATTATTTTTTTACTACCAATAAATATTAATGTTATTTGGTAGTAAAAAAATAATAGAAAAAGAGCTAAAAGTTAAGTTGCCTGGAATATTTTAAAATTTAAGAATTATATTTTTTTATTTTTAAAAAAAATTATATTTTGTTAAAATAATTTTTATGAGAAATTTGACGTATTTATATTTTAATATGTGTGCATAAAAAATCATAACTCTTTGTAAATAATTCACAAAAGGGCACAAAAGAGCCCCCTTTTATTTAATAAGTTCGTTATAAGATTAACATTCACTTTGCCAATATTAATTCATATCATGTTATATGTAATGATTTCACATTTATCCCTGAAATTTTATGCAGAAAATCAAATACGTTTTATAGAATTTTATTAATCTGTTATAACGTATTTTGTATTTCATTTAAGAAATACAGAGTGGCTATAAAATAATTTTACCACCTTGCAGGCATCTTCAGATAAAAAGGAACATAATCAGATTTCATGCAATAAGTATTAAAAAAACATGGAATGATAAATCCAGCAAAGAAAACTTAGTAACAAATATTACCGATTTACAAAATTTTAGCACCATCGGAAAGAAATTATGTAATATTTATATTAGAGAAAAATGGATAATACCAAATTTCATTACTATAAAATCCACAAACAGACAGGAATGATATATTGTATAAAATCTATACAAAATAATATTTATTAATCAGCAATAGAGCTCCCAATCAGCAATATTAATAACCAATTGAGCTTGATACATTTTCTATGTTCTTATATCGATATGCTGCATCTACAACTGGGGGGGGGGGTGATTCTATATTCTAATTTCCCACATTCTGTATAAGGAATTTAGTTTCATTCTATTCAATAAGTTTAATAGTAAATTATTCATACCAATATTGTTTGAAATAATAAGGGTATATGAATACTCTTCTCTTTTTAAAACGGCATATTTATGTCTAATAATTGCTGACATTTGTCAATCTTAGTACCTCTTTGGCATGATTTAAAACTTTTTGAAACCTTTTTAAGATCCATTTTATAGTTATTGAAGTTGCAATAAAGGTGGACTTTTTTTTTTAAAAAAAATTATTTGCTACAACCCAGCATATGAATGAAATTATAACACTAATTAAATTTTAAATTGTTTTTTTAATAAAATTTCTACTTATTTATTATAGCATATGCAAAGAATTGCAAATGTATTAACTTTCAAACTAATTTTTTTTATAAACTTTCTACTTATTTATTACTGTTTATGAATGGAATTAAAAAACTAATTAAATTTTAAATTGGGTTTTATAGCTTTCTACTTATTTATTACAGCATATGGTCAAAATTATTTAGGTTTTTAATTC
>JAOUZG010046481.1:17297-30887 GCA_026289955.1 Argiope argentata | reverse complement strand
ACTTTAATTTCTTGTATTATTAATTCACACAGAGATTGTAATTTTAGTATTGTATTATTAATTCTCAGACGGACTGTAATTTCTTGTATTATTATGTATTATCAATTCACCCACAAATTGTAATTTCTTATATTATTTTGTTTTATTAATTCACACACAAATTGTAATTTCTTGTATTATTTTGTATTATCAATTCACACCTAACTTGTAATTATGGTATAATTTTATTAATTCTCATAAGACTCCAGTTTCTAGTATTTTCTAGCATTATTAATCTTCTATAGATTGTAATTTTCGTATTATCTTGTATTATTAATTTTCCATTTGTATATTCATTCCACGGATTCCCTTGCTCACCGTTGGCTGATGCAGTTTCCATGGAAACAATCTTGTATTGTTAATTTTCATACAGACTCTAATTTCCAATGTATTATTAATTCTAATACAGATTGTAATTTTAGTATTATATTATTAATTCTCATACAAAATCTAATTTCCAGTATTTTCTTGTATTATTAATTCTCATGTAGATTGTAATTTTAGTATTGCATTATTAATTCTCATACAAACTCTAATTTCCAGTATTTTCTTGTATTATTAATTTTCATACAGATTGTAATTTTAGTATTGAATTAATAATTCTCATACAAACTCTTCCAGCATTTTCTTGTATTATTAATTTTCATACAGATTGTAATTTTAGTATTGCATTATTAATTCTCATACAAACTCTAATTTCCAGTATTTTCTTGTATTATTAATTCTCATGCAAATTATAATTTCTTTCTTTCTTATTGATTTCTACTTGATATATATGGTATTGACCGAAATTAAAATTATCTCATATATATTATTTTTAACGTAAAAATTAATTTTAAGCTGTTTTGCTCATCATAAAATATTAAAATATACTAAAACCTTTATCATCTATTTTTAATAATATTTAAAATACAACAAAATTTTAAACATTTAATGAGAATGTATAACATTATATAAAAATAATTAAAATTCCAATTTTTACTGACTAATTATAATAGCGTTTCATGATTTTGCCATTTTGCTTTGATCTCCATATTTATAATTAAAATTTTTTCTACATTATATTAAGATAATAAAAGTTGCTTTAAATATTTTAAAATCTTTATTGCTTTTTATATCATTTAATTTTTCCATTAATCATTGATTGCCTTTATTTCAGGTTTTCCCGAGTTTTTGGTCAAATTGATAGTATTTCTCAACCCGATTCCATCAAATTCCTCTATGGATGTGAGCCTGATGCAGAGCAATGAATCAGATAACTTATCATTCGATTGGTGTGGAAATTTGAGCAAGGAGATGCAGGTTGAAGTGTTTTTCTCATCTATTCATACAGGGTTAAACATGTCTCCGTTCGTTGCAATTTTGAAATGAAACGTTAACCTAGCAAATCAATCTCGGAGTTTTTATACTTTGGTCAAAAATTCATGTAAGAAGAGAAAAAAATTCAATACACACATTTTTTTTAAAATACTTTATCCATAATTTTTTATCTGATCATAGATTGTCGTTTACAAGCACTTACCAGAGTGCCTTTCTTTTTCTTATTATAATAGAAGCAGGTTTTTCTCTGAATCACTCTTTAAAAGAAACTGATCTACAATCGCTTGTTTAACTTTCATTAAATTAATTAGATTAATGACAATTTTTGACAAAATGCAAGTGACTTTGAGACTGACATCTAAACTTTATTCAAATGAAAAGTAAGTCAACACTTTAGTGACTATTTTGCTCAAAAAGGAAACATTTGACATCAATAAATATAATGAACAAGCATCGAGTGTTTTTATTAGACGCATTTTTAATAAAAACCGGTTGCATAAATGCAAATGGTAATTCAGTTTTTTTTTAATTTACAACTTGTATTATTTTCTTGTAGTCCGATGTAAAATCTTTTAAAAATTACAAAGTAGCACTAAAAGAATCGTTCAAGCTAAAAGGCTCATAATGTTGTCGTTACTAATGGAACTTGGCAATAACTTCCCCTATTTAGTTTATCAAATAACAGTAGCATATTTTAAAACCTCCTCCAACATTTACCTCCAACTGCAACTCAATTTTTAAAAGAAACCACGGTTCAATTATAAATAGCTTCTACGGTTGAATCTGCTGTGTGATTATAATGCACTGCAAAATAACCAGCCCCATAACCGCAGCTCACTGTGCTTTAAAAGATCTAAACTCTGCCCAAGACGAATACAAACTGAGAAAGATGAGTTGCCCCCAAAAAAATTGTTTAGAGGAAAAAAATCAAAGTAAATTGAAGACCAGCAGCTGGTTTGTTTTTATTTAGATCTTACCAAATAGTAGAATCAAATACTAAAATATAGAAATAGGAAAAAAAAATTTAAAAGATGATTAATAATAGTAGTAAAAATAGTACAGAGCGTAACGAAAACAATGATAATTATAATTACTGATGGCTAATTATACCCCATTTTCTTTAGTTTTTTCAACAAAAGGATAAAACTTTTAAGTTGGAGTTTCAAAAGAACTGCAACTTCATTTTTATCCAGCCAGATAGTAGAAATAGTACAGAGTGTGATAAAAACTATGAGATTTATAGTTACTGAAACAAATCATAGTACAGTTCTTCAGTTAATAGTTTCTCAACAACAGAAGGGAATAGTTATTGTTAAGGTGGAATTTCAATAAGGTTTTCTAATTCTATTTTCATACACGCAAATAGTAAAAATAGTACAAAGCGGAACAAGATGGCAATGTTGCTGTTAAGGTGGAATTTCAATAAGGGTTTCAACTTCGTTTTCACCCAGGTAAATAGGTAAAATAATGCAATGAAGGAAAAATCAGTGATCTACCTTGCTGTGTATGACATCATCGTACAGCTCTTTAGCTTCTCATAAACAGGATGACACTGTTGCTGTTAAGGCTCAATTTCATCCAGCTATATTATAAAATAGTACAGAGAATGACAAAATCAGTTATGTTCCTAGTTGTTGAGGACTAATCATCGTACAGTTCGTTGGCTCCTCATCAACAAGATGGCACTGTTTCTGCTAAGGTGCAGTTTCAATAAGGTTTTCAGCTTCCTTTTCATCCTACCAGACTGTAAAAACAGTACATAGAATGAAAAAATCAGTGATTTCCATAGCGATTGATGACTTATCATCACACATTTGTTCAGTTTCTTAACATCAATATGGTATTGTTAGTGTTAAGGTGGAATTTCAAAATGTTTTCATGCTCATTTTTTTCCAGTAAAAAGACCACTGTTAACATTGATTATACCAAAATTCACACTTTTATATTGTGTTGAAACATTCTTTCCTGCAGATGTTTTCCTACAAAAGTATTTATTCTGTCTTCCAACAAATCTGGCCTGAAGAACCTTAAAAGCATTATGGAGTGTGAAAATTTAGTTTAGATGAATATTTCTTGGAATCCTTTTGGTAATGATCATTCCAAAGAAAAACTTCAAACATCTAATTTTTTTTATTAATACCTACTATCGATTTTTCCTCGAATTTAAAACTTTCATTTTGTACTCAAATTTAATCTGAATACAAAATCTACTGAAATTAAGATCAATTAAATCCTTTTTATGTCATTTCTTGTTTCTCTATAAAGCTTGTTAATTTTCAGCACACCCCATATGTGCTTTTATCTAAAAGAATTCAATTAAATTTATTTAATGTAAAATACCCACCTCAATGAAAAAAGTTTGCAATTAGATATTAAACAATTTCTTCAATTTAATCTGTGATACAATATAAATGCTCTATTAAATAGATGGTACTTGCGCATTATACCGTCCAACTTTATTGGCCAAATTTGAAGTCGCTGCCAATGAATTGCTAAACCGCCAATTATGGAAATCTGACAATTGTGTAATCAGTGCAAATTTATCACCAAATTTAAATCCGTCGCCAATGAGTTATTAAACATTTGGCGATCGTTGGCTAAGACGGTATAATACGTAAGTACCAAATAGTCTCATCTTTTCTATTTATATTTTCCAATTTGTATTATATAGTTATATAATTTAGATCTTAAATAGTTACTGCTGCTTATCTTAAAATAGCATACAGTTTTATATCAAATAACCTTCTATTTTGTGTTTCTTCTTTTTGTAGAACAACATAAATTGATTCCATTAAAACTATAAAATCACCAAATTAACAAGCATTCCCCTTAAACAATATATTCATCCTGTCTTAAACCATCATAGTTCATTGTTATTTCAATAAATCAAATCTTTTTATCAAATTCATATTGCAAAGTAAATATTTCAAACTTTTTTTGCACCTAAATTAAATAAATCTTTATCAGAATAATAATATTTCCAAAGCACTCCAGATACTTTCTTACCAAATGCAAAGAAAAATATTTTAAAAAATCCTCTAACGAAATCTGAAATTAATCTCTAAAAGGATATTAAATGTACATTAAAGCAAAAAAAATAATAAAAATCTGTCATAGATTGTAATAAGAAAAATTAAGAAATAAGATACATATTAAAGATGAGAAAGTATGATTTCTAGAAATCAGATTCTCATTTGATTTTTTTACATCTATCGGCATTTAAATGCGTTCAATTATTAAATCATACGTAGATTGATAAAGAATTTAAAAAAAGTGCGAAAGCATACATTTTAAATTAAATATATTCCTGTCAAACAGTTTCAAACCAATTCCAAAAGTTACTTCAAAAGAAGTAATATCTTTACATTTTCTAGGCCAAAAGAAGAAGAAAAATCCCCCCTTATTGATTCACTGTCCTCTTACTTCTGACAGGGAATCAATTATCATTTCATTAAATGGAATGGCAACAGTATACAGAGAAAAACTACCAAAAGATTTCTTTAGAAAGAATCGATACGTCACGTGTCAAAGTGAAATAAAATTTAATTCACATAGTAGAGGGGAAAAAAGTGAATAGAAAATTTACTCAAATGAAAATATTAGATTTACAAAACAATTTCCCTTCAAATGAATGGCGACACATTGTCAAGGATTTGGAAATATTTAATCTAGATTCATCCTAGAGACCATGACAAGAGTTTAGCATTTAGTTCTTCTACACTAGACTGCATAAATTAAGTAGCATTCTGGAAATAATTGGATGGAAAAAATTATCATAAAAAAAAGAAATATTTTCCAACACTTTTGGAATTTATTTGTTTGAGTTTGAATGAATATATGTATTTAAACAGTGGAATAGGAAAATATTTAACATTTTTCTTCGGGTTAAAAGTATTTCAAGAAAAAAATATATTTCGTTTTGGAAAATATCCAGCTTACTGTTTTAGTTGAAAGGGGGGGTTAGGGGAGGAGGACGGCTCATGAAACATGAAGATTGTTATTTCCTCCAGTTTTAATCATGTAGCTGTAAGATTAATTATTAAAATTGAAAGAGAAAAGTTTCCGCACATGTTATTTGCTCGCGCTTTTTATAAACGGTTCAGTTTCTTTCAAAAATGAGCAATACATTATTATTTTTCCCTGTTTAAGATTTTCATTCATTGTTTTTGTGAATTTTAAGATTATGTTACCTTTAGAATGGTTGGCTTATTACCATTTCGTTGTTATTACTATTTAGTTGCATCACTTTTTTTTAAAAATTGGATTTTAAAAAAAACATTATTGTTGTGTGATAAATAAGATGTTTATAACTTTTAAAATTTCGTCACAAGTAGAGAAAAAAACATTGATCATAAGCTAAGATATCGATTGGGGTTTTTTTTACCTTCCAGTGTTACTCAGATAATATTAAAAAAAATAACATTAACTATAATTAAAACTTTGAAATTTTAATTCCAAATAATATGCTCTAGAACGAACACCCACATTTTACTCTAATTTTTATTGTGCTCATTTTATCCAATAAAGATCTTCAAAAGTCTGAAAAAATGCATTGGTAAATAACAATAAAATGGAAATCACGACTAAAATCACATACCAATAATTGTAAATGAAACATATTAAATGAACAATATCTTCTCTTCTTTTTTACATATTATTTTTAAAAACTAATAAACTTTACTAATATTCAAATGAAAATTTTCATTCGAATATTAGATTTAAGAAACCATTTACCTTCAAATTTATGACAACAGATGTCATGGATTTTTAAATAGAACTAAATTCCTCCTGAAGGAGTAGACAAGAGTTAAGCATTTACTTCTTTTATAAGAGAATATATAAATGCTAGATATTTGACAATAGCCATTTTTTAAAAATTCTAACGTCAGCATGTCAATTGTTAAAAATTTGGCCTTTATAAAATGTTAAACATTTCGCAATTTTGTTATTTAACAATGAGATAATTATTAATTTTTTATATTTGTATTGCTTTACAATGAAATGCTTGATATTTTTTATTATATAATTCATATATTATTATT
The DNA here is from genome assembly GCA_026289955.1 of Argiope argentata. Taxonomy (NCBI): domain Eukaryota; kingdom Metazoa; phylum Arthropoda; class Arachnida; order Araneae; family Araneidae; genus Argiope; species Argiope argentata. Next base: position 24,486 of record JAOUZG010046481.1, on the reverse strand, counting down.
ATTATTATTATTATTATTATTATTATTATTATTATTATTATTATTATTATTATTATTATTATTATTATTATTATTATTATTATTATTATCGTTTTCGTAGAAGAAGACTTAAAAGACAGTGGATATGAATTTATAAATAAGCGGCAAGTATTTAGAATATATATAAGTGTATATATTTAAGTATATTATTATTATTATTATTATTATTATTATTATTATTATTATTATTATTATTATTATTATTATTATTATTATTATTATTATTATTATTATTATTATTATTATTATTATTATTATTATTATTATATGTAGGGAGAGTCTGAACTAATAGTAGGAATGAGAAGGAAGAAGGAATTCCTGAATACCATTCAAAATATGACAAGAGGGTTACAACTAATTGCATATATAAGGACAAGATAATTCACAGAAAGTATGCAGCAACAACTAGACTTCGAATGAAGGAGGAACAAAACACCAACAATGTTCGGTTTAATAATTCCAGGCGGACACTTGAGGGAGAGGCGATTTCAATCATAATCTTTGCTAATAAAAGGAGCGCTCCCAGTCAGCAGTTTTGCATGGGCGATTATTTGGGGTGAATTTATTCCCTTAGAACAGTGAGAAAATGTCCATGGGAGATTTGTGGGCAACAGACTGTGCAATATTTCAAGGCGCCATAAAAGGTTGCGAAAATATAAAAGTGGCGGCGACAAATTTTATGGATTTCTGGATTTGAAGCTTTTTGGCGGGGTGGCTTTTCAGGGCGATATTAGAGGCAGTCCCACTTTTGTTGTCAGGATGATTTGGAGCTTTCGAATTTCGATTGTAGAAGAAAGTGTCGCACCCCCCCCCCAATTCCTATTCGTTGTAAAGAATACGAATATTTTATCAAAAAGTATTGTTTTAAATGTAATTAAATACTGCAAATCAACAAAACTGGAAAACTCCGTTTCTTTCAGTGAGGTTATATTGAATTTCCATACAAAAAGACATTCGAAAAACCAGTTTTCGAATATTTACTGAAACGATAATTGATTCTTTATAAATGCTCCTTTTTATTATTTTGAATGTTAAACTTATAAAAAAATTATTTAACAAGAAATTACTTGATTTTTTTCTTCATATTTAATACTTGACATTTTTATTACTTAACAAGGAGATACTTGAAATTTTTATAGTTCTGAGGACATCAGTGTTCATTTTAATATTTTATTAGCAATTAACAAAATGTATTTTAATTGTATATTTAATACTTTATTAGCATTTAAAAGAAGACCGGAGATGCTTAAATTGTTTGTAATTATTAAGGACATTTTTATTAGTTTTTAATATTTCATTATTAATTAAGACATTTTTATTGCTTATTTAATATTTTATTAGCATTTAAAGAAAAAAGTTTTTTTATACTTCATTTATATTTGAGTATATTTTTAAAACTTCACGACTCAATAAATAGTAAATTAACAAGCTAATTAGAATTAGTATTTAATTGAATAGAAAATAAATTTTTACGAATTTTAATTCATTTATTTTTTAAGGAATATATATGTATTTAGATTAAATTAGATAAAATAATCCCAGGTCCAGTAACTGGTATTATTTTAAATAAAATTATAATCATGAAGAATAGATTTTTATTTGAATGTGAAATTAAATTTCTTATATAAATATCTGATAGATATTATTATCAATTTTTAACCTCTTTAAATATAAAAAATAATGTCATTTTATAATAAAAATATTTAAATATCGTTATAGCAAAATGATACTTACATGTTATACATATTTATCTCTCGTTAACAACTGTAAATAGGCCTAAACATGAAAAAATATGTGAAGTTTTGAAAAGAAATATATGTAGCAGAGAAAAAAATAGTGACAAATTTTGAATCCAATATTCACTTTAAAAACTGATGAATGGATGAAAATAAAATTATGAATAAAAAAATAAGCTTTCAAAAGAAATTAAATTGGTTTATATAGATTTCAGATAATTATGAACCAATATGTCTCTATTCGCATGTCTCTGATATATTTCAAAAACAAAGTGTTGCCATGATTTAGATATTAATTAAAAATTTGTTTACCAAGAAATGTTGTATTCAGCAGATTGAAAATACTTATAAGATGACTCTTTTGAGAAAAGATGGATACAGAGGCAAATCGAAAGGAGGAAGATGAAAGGAGATCAACGCCCACCATCCCCTTCAAGATTTTTTTTTTGGTTGTCATGTTTTGATCATAAGTCAGCAATACTTCTAGGAAAAATAAATCCTGATATTTTAAACTGTACATTAATAACATGTTCTTAAATATTATTAAATTTAAAAACCATGAATTATCATTCCTGAAGTGTGTGTGTGTGTGTGTGTGTGTGTGTGTGTGTGTGTGTGTGTGTGTGTGTGTGTGTGTGTGTGCGTGTGCGTGTGCGTGTGCGTGTGCGTGTGCGTGTGCGTGTGTGTGTGTGTGTGTGTGTGTGTGTGTGTGTGTGTGTTTGTGTGTGTGTGTGTGTGTGTGTGTGTGTGTGTGTGTGTGTGTGTGTGTGTGTGTGTGTGTGTGTGTGTGTGTGTGTGTGTGTGTGTGTGTGTGTGTGTAAATTTAATTTTCGGAGCAGAGTCATAATGGAATACAGTGAAGTTACTTTGAATTTTTAACTTCGTTTTATTTTATCCCCGGATGCATGATTTATATAGGAGAGGTGAAAACAGCAAAGAAGGAGCAATAGAAAGAAAACAACATTCCCAATGTTTATATACTATGAGATTTTGATAGGCATTTAGCTGATCAATGGAGAAAACTTTTGTGTTTCCAAGTAAAATTTATGTAACATTTGCTTATTCCCACATCTGCTTTTTTGCGCATCTGCTTATTCCCACACGAGACGGGTGTAGTATAAATTTTACTATGGATTTTTATCATGGATCAATGCATTATCTATTATAAGGCTTATTTTGCAATATTTTTTCATCATTTAGTTAAAATTTGAAAAAACTTTGAAACAAATAAAATAAAAAAAAAGAATAAAATAAAAAATTTCGTTACCATTGAACCAATTACCAGTTAAGGTCTGCGCATATAGATAAAAAAAGTAAAATTTCTTTACAAATTTGAATTAAATTATTTAATTTATTTAATTAATATTAATTTTACAACATGACTTTTGAATTCAAAATGATGTCAGTATGGAAATGAAATATCAAGCAAAGCAGCCTAAATTTGAAATTTTTACAAAACTATTAAAAAAATCATCAAACTAAAATTAATGATTATAAAATAATTATTATTTTGAAGTTTATTTTATCAACATTCTCAGAGAATTTGTAATCTTATGTTTGTAATCTCAAATTGCAGTAATCAATATACAGCTTGATATTAATACACACAACGTTTATTATTGAATTCAGATCATCAAAGTAAATGTACATAAAATTTAATTGAAAAATGCTTATTTGTTCGTAACAAATTATTTATCATCTGTGACCAGAATTTTTAAAGACACAAAAATTTAATTTGCTGAACTCTATTCAGTACAACCCAATAAAGGACGGCTTTTCAGTTGTTGTTTTTTTCATCTTAATTAAAACGTGAAAATATCAGCGAATCTTCAAATGAAATACTGTTCGTTCAAGACGTCATTTAAGCAAGCGTTGATCAATACATCTATTTATAAAAATGAAGACAGTTTCCAAAGCCAGGCAAGCACAGTAACCTGGCTTCAAAGTGATTCTTCCGTTGCCATAGTAACTGAAAGAGCTAAATTTGAAGCAAGAGATTAGTTTAGTAATCGCTTAAGTGCTGACAAAGACGCATTTTCCCAATTACTCTTAGAAGTCTCTTTTCAAAAGTCATTCTGTGCGGACTTAAAACTGAGTAGAGTTGCTGATTAAAATTTATTTATTGTTTCTTGGGACAACCGCGTTAAGAGTTCGCCAAGATACCGCCAGAGAATTTAATTGCTACTTCTGAAAGATATGTTTAAATTATGTTAAAGGAAAAGGAAATGCAATGGGCTTCTGTCTCGTTCAACATTTAAATGGTCAGAATAGCTTTAAAAGCTTGTTTATGTGTAACAAGGTTTTGTCCGAATCTAAATTGTTATTTGACATTACTTAGAAGCAGTTCTTTTAGAGATATAACCAATTAATTCAAGTGCAGACAGTAGATTTAAGTAAATTATAGGTTCATAAAGATATATATAGGAACTTGAGAGAAGATCTTAAAACTTCCAGGGAATAATTTAATGGAAGATAGCGAATCTCGAAATCAGTTTCGTTTTTGTTGTGAAGACATTCCAAGCCTCAAGGTATTGTGAATTATCTCGTCTGAACAGATAATTACTTCATCCAATTATCTTTGTTTGACATTTAAAGAAGACGGAAATAGGGAGATTTTATCTCCCTATTCTAAAAATATTCTAAAATGTTGATGGAACTTTCGCTGTAAAATACATGATTATATCCATAAGATATAAAAGAAAAAATGTGATCTATAAGGTAGAACTGTTGTTACTACAAACGGCGCTAACGACCGTCAGTGATTTTAAGCCGAATGAGCATCTCTTATTTTTGAAATGGCGCCAACTAGGACTAAGAGTACGACTTATCTACACACTCATCACATTACAGGGAGGCGCAGTAACACACCTCAATGATAGTACATAGAAGAACAACCATGCCCTAACCGAAACTCAAGCCCGGGACGCTTAGATAACGTGGAAAAAGCTCTACCTCAGTGTAACCACTCGGCGTGATGCAGAATTTAAAGAGATAAGAAACTGTAATATAAGAAAAAATGAAAAATCATCATTAAGATAAAGATGCGAAATGTATTCCAAATGCAATACATTCCCTACTAATTGCTTAATACGGTAAAAGAACAGGCCGAATAAAGCAGAGTTCTATGAACTCATTTCTTAGTCTACCAATAGTAGAAAACTGTTTTTATTCAATAATTCAATATTATAATACATATTTTCTCATTTATTATTGAATATTAAACTTTCTATTTATCTCAAACTCCATAGAATGTGAACTCGGTCTATATTTTGCTGAAGCATTTTCCCGTAGCCTGTCGACTTAAAACAGAAGTTCTATATAAGTAGGTCATATATTTTTTATAAACTGCATAGCACATTCCAAGAATTTATTAGAGAAAAAGTAAGTTAAAAATAATAAATTGTACACATTTCAACTTAAATTCCCTGTGATATATAACTATATACATCCTAATCTTCACTGAGGTACACTTTAAAAAATGTTAATTGTTTTAAAGTGTACCACACAACAAATAAAACACTTAACGGGTACTGTACGTATTGTGCAGTTATAATCAGAAACAGCAAGGATTGAGTTCCGTTACAAGCTCACGAACAATGAACAACGAGCAGAACGCTACTCTTTTCCAGTCACAAATTGTAATTTGTAGACGACATGTTGGAAGATTTTAGCAGACGCCTCTATCAAATGCATTGGCAATGTTGCCAATACAGCTCCTCAACTTCTTCATTTAATTACGATAAACTCAGCCGGATAGTACAGAAACCGAATAGTCATGAACCGAATACTCGCGAGTGTGCTGTAGTTAATAAATAATTTTTGTGAATAAATATGAGTATTTATACATAAATGGAACTAATCATGAGTTTCAGTTTCATTAAATTATTTTAAAATGGAAATAAAGTTTTGAAACGATATGATAAAAATTACATACCTAAAGAAGAAAATTTTAAGACGAAGCAGAATTAATCATGTGCTGTTCAAGGAATAAGGTGAAAGCAGGTTTTATGAATAGGTTATTGGAAGAAAAATGAAAAAATCTAAATTATCAATAAATATTTATTTATGAATAAATCTATGCATTTATGCAAAAATGCAGATTATATTCCATTTCGAATTTTCACAAATTATCCTCATGGGAAAGACAGCAACATAAGAGAACAATACTTTGAAGAATAAAATTTTAAGGAAGTAATTAACTAAGAAACTAATAACACTTCATTATGTAGAGTTTTTTTAAAAAAAAATCCTTATTTGCGGAATCTTTTATCAGATAATTAGCACTGTACATAATAATCGATTGTTCTCATATCAAAACCTTTTGGGAAATAAGAAACAGAAGAATGTAATACAAATAACATTATGCTAATTAAAATAATTTTATCGGCAAAATATCATCCAAATTTTAATAAAATAATTCTTAAATTAAAAGAAGAGTAATTTCCATTCATTTTACTGTGCAAGTTATTATAATATTTATTATAATATTTTGGACAAGTAATTCAACTTTAAACTGTTATAAATAGGAATATATATTTGTTCCATTTTTACTTATATACCATTTTTTGGTTTTATTGACTCTATTTTGATTAAATATTTTTAATAATAAAAATAAATATTTTTAATAATAAAATATTTTTACTCAAACATTTTTAACAAAACAGTTTTATTCTTCTGCAGCCAAATGGACGAATAATGAAGAGTTTTAAAACCAGAATTTCATGCAATTACAGCAACGGTGACAGGGTGTTGAATTTTTTGGAAGGATCTTGAATCAAGTCATCTTGTAAATATCTAGTTAAAATTCTTGCATATTCTAGAACCTTAATTTTTTGTCTCCATATTTTAGTAACTTTGGTAAGTATCATTGGTAGAGCATTCATAGACAATCTATTAAAATATCTTGATTGAGATTAAATAAAAAAAGGGAGAAACTAAATAATTTACTAAATATTGTAAATAGGTTCTGTGAATTGCATTAAATTATAAATATCCTAATTTTTTAAGCAATACTTTTATTAATTCAAAAAACATAGTTTGTTTCCTTTGTGGCATTAAAAACTGAAAGTAAAGACCCCTGAATCTTTAGGTATTATAATTTAGGTTATAATTACAGTAAATGTTTATAAAACATAGAAAATTTTATAAATGCTATTATTTTTAGTGAATTTCACCTTTAAAATTTATTAATAGTTATTTTAATAATTAACTTAGCTTAAAAAGTTAATTTATGAATACTACTTCACATTTTCCTGTGCTTTTAATTTATGCTACAACAAATTACCATTATTATCAATAATATAGTTAATAATTATATTTTTCTATTTCGAATGTGTTTTATGAGAACCCGGAAATCTTTGAAAAAAAATTGTGTGTGTGTGTGTGTGTGTGTGTGTGTGTGTGTGTGTGTGTGT
>JAOUZG010046462.1:0-19483 GCA_026289955.1 Argiope argentata | reverse complement strand
TTTAGATGTTCGTGCAGATAACACAATTTCAATTTTTCGCCTACGGATTTTTGTTGATGCCCTAAACCTCATCCCAAAAACAACATTATGTTCTGACATAATAACATGATATTTTTGAAAAATAAATGCAATGAAACGTTTTCTATGATATTTTACAATACATATATTACTAATTCAATTAATCAGTTTTATTTAAGACAAATAAGGCGTAATGTCTACATCTTCCATAATTGGAGCCCAACATCTAATTTGTAAACTTTTTGTAATAGACATACATCGCCTAACAAATGGTTTAAGTGAGTATAATTATATTCTTAGTAAATTGAGGTAAAAAAATGCTGATGAATTACGATTTTTAAACTTTTACTTATGTTCTTTGCTCTGTGAATCATATTTAACAAAATATTCTTGAGACAATAAGACTTTAAATAAAAAAAAGATGGCAATCCAATCAACTAAATCACTCATTAAAGTTGACGATTTATTAAATTTCAATATAACAATTAAAAAACGATTTTAGACCACGTTTTAGCTTTGTTGAAGTAGAATTAATAATTTATTATTATTAAAATCCAAGAATTTCATAAATAATTCTTTAAAAAATAATGCAAGTTAAATTATCTGTAGCCTCTAGAGTCACGTTTATAATTGTTTTCCCTTTAAATATTAAATTATAATTTAAATTTTAAAACAATAAGCATTTTTCCTTCCATAAAAATAAGTAGAATATTAATTAAAACTATCGGTAAATCGTTAATTAAATTTAAATAATTTTATTTTAAAAAATGCATTTGTACTTATATTTTTTTCTTTTAAAATTTTAATTTTATTATTAGGTATTTCGATAATAAATATTTATTTTGAAATAAAAAAATAATAATCTATTAATTAAAAGTAATTGTAAATTTTTAATTGAACAAAATTAATTAAAAATGAAAAAAGAAATCCCAACCATGTTTAAATCCTGAACTTCCACATACGAGACGGTTACCTAGACAACCACGCCATTGGGATCCTCCAATCGGGAATCAAGTTATTAGCATTAAAAAAAAATACCAAAAGTTAGGGCACCATTTTCCGAAATTGACTGGTCATTGCGTTTTAATATTTTCATGAATGTGCATTTTAAATGCACACTATCATTATACCAAATCTCAGATTTCAATCTCTTATCCTCTCCTTGTTAGAGCATTTAAAGGGAGCATTTAAAAACTGTGAGAGTATCAGGTTAGAAAATAGAACTAAGTCATACAACAGTAATTTGAGGCGACCTTTTCATAATAATGTATTGTATGGCTTAAACTATTAAAAAGGGGTTAAAAGTTGAGGAAAATTATTTTTTTAACTCTAATATATTTATGTGATATTTCTGAAAGCTTTCGAATTTTTTGTAGAAAGGAAATCAAAGGAATCTTTTGAAATCGATTAGAAAATGAACATGAATTCATTAGAGTAAATAAATAAAGTAAATAAAGTTATGAAACAAAAAAAAGTAACAGCAGAAAAGGCTTTACACCCCCCCCCCTCATTTTTCATTGAAGAATTTTTCTCAAGCCATGAAAACCATTTTTGTAAAGCATCTATAAATGCTTCACTAATTTGAAATATGCTATAAAAATCATAACATTGCTGAATTTGCATGAATTTAAAATCTATTCAATTTTCCCCCATTCGGATTTGCTGTTGCAGCACGAAAGACTCTGCTCGTTTTCCTTACGGCAGTCATTAAAATGAAAATTTAGCAGCAAAGAATTTCCACAAGTCTTAGTTGTCAAAGAAAAAGGTGAAAAAATGTTCATTCTAAGTGTTACACTACAGATAACAATAATCCCATTTGCTATTTAGGTGTGGGAAGATGGGATTTTAACAATGTTTAAAAATAAATGATAATAGTGTCCAGTTGGGGCTATGTCTAATTCCAAAAGCAGTGATTCAGTGATTGCTATGCCTATTAGAATTTATCCAATAAATTTTTGTGTTAAGTAAAATATGTTTTGTGTCCTTTTACTTACTTATACAAAAATTATTATCTTTCCAAAACAATTTTTCATGGGACATTAAAAATCTAAATTCAGCAAAAAGGTTTTAAAAAATCCGAAAAAGTAGGGAACCGCTAATATATAAAGTAGATTAATAATTACAGGCGTTCTAGTTAATCCTAATTCTATATTATATAAGTAGTTTTTAATCGGGTAATTTTCACGTTTTACTTTTTTCTTATGTAATAAAGTATAGGAAATATAAAAACTTTAATCAAAAGATTTTTGAAAATCTCCATAATTCCCATTTCCCCAAGCTCTAAAAAAATACTTGAACTATACTTGTCAATCGTACGATTTTGAGAATGATAGTTCATCAAAGTGAAAATAACCCATATTTTATGTATCAAATTTTGCACACAGTCAACCAATGGAGAAAGATTTAAAATGGAAAAATCCATTCGTTTCCTCAATAAAAGAAGGTAAATGTAAAATATAACATTATAGAAATATGTCGTTGAAAGGAGAACATAAAATAGAAAGTTTTCTAATATGAAGTAATATTTAAAATAAGTAAACGAAAGTAAGTGATTTCAAAATCAATTAAAAAAGCTTCTAAGCAAGATACAAAAGTGATGAAATACCCTGACTTTTCTTATAGAATCTATTATATCATATTAATTCGAAATATTTAAAAGTTATAATTGAAATATGCTTTTAAAATTATTTATTTTGTAAAAAATTTAAAATATAAATCATTTTTAATCAGGAAAAATACAAAAAGCGAGAAAGTAGGATTAAACAGGTAAAAGACAACATACTAAAAGATTACATTTTTTAAGCAATAGCTGGTACCCAACACGTTGCTGCCACAGAAGAAATCATTTTGGAAATATCATTTGAAATAACTAGAGTGATATTTATTAGAATAGAAATAAAAAGAGTAATATTTATTTTCTTGTCAACAAAGAATATATTCAGTGAAATTGAATGATGTGTGGCTAGTGATGGTCGCGGTACGAACCAGCGACGTTTGTGCCTGTAGCCGAGTAATATACCGATCGAGCAAAAGGGACCCTTCAGCTCGAAGGATATTATCTGGCTTATAAGGCTGATGCTACAGATGTATAAAGGAGAGTATAAATAATACTTATTCTATTTCTAGACTTTATTACTCAAATACTTTACTATGGACAAAATATTATCCATAGGTTCCACTATGGATAATATATATACTATCCATAGTAAGATATTTGAATAATAAAGTCTAGCAATATATATATATTGGATAGGTTTGCAATCGGATGAACGACAGTACATAAAATAAGAAAGTGAATATATTTTTTATTATTAGATTATTGAAGATGCAAAAATCTTTGCTACCATTATTGTAAAGAGAAAAAAAAAACGTGAATAAGTTCCTGTTATTCCCTTTCCCATGAAATATTTAATATTTCAAAAGCTATGAAAAAGTGAACTAAAATTTCATTCTTCTAGCATTTGTAATTATTGTGAGAATGTCTTCACATACTTTAATACATTTTTCTTTTTCCCGTGAAGAGAATATATTCTTTAATTTTTATTTCTGATGATATATTTGACATTTCCACATGTAAATATACCAATCCATATTTTTATAAACTAATAATCTCCTGCTGAATATAAAAGAAAAAAGATTAAAATGAAATCTGCTATGCATATTTCAATGTATGTTCATGCCAGAACATAATTTCTTGAACCACCAAGTACTCGTGCAAGTTAAATTATATTTTTATTCATTTTAATTGTTTCATTGAATTAGTCACTTTAGTATTTCGAAAGTTAAAAAAAACACTTTGTTTTGCATTTATTGTTTGAAAAAAATATCACATTTCCTATTTATTTCATTTCATATATAATCACATGCTCAAAATGGCATTTTTCTAGGTTTTATTTTCAGAGCTTTTATAAATGCAAGCCAATGCATTATTAAAAGCTAATTTTTTGAGATGCTCTTGCAGATAATAAAATTTTTATTTTTCAACTATGGATTTTTGCTGACTCTAAAAACCTCATTCGCAAATCAACATCATGTTTTGATATGATAATAATTTGATTCAAAAAGGAATTTTCCACATATAAAATGTAATTTTTATTGCATACATTTTTTTCACAGAAACATTCACTCTTAAAGAAATACTATATTTACGCTGGTATAGGAGTTACATTTGATTCCCCACTACTGCTGGTATCAGTCTCTTTAATGCTTTTGCTAGGTGGGGGTTCGGGAAAATCTTTATCTACATCTGGAAGATGATATGTTTTCTTAATCGGTTCTTTGGAAGGCATCCAATCAGGAATGATTTTTGCATGCAGTTTCCAACTGCCATGGGGCAGAGTGATGTGTTTTTCTAAGACTACATACTCCAGTACATCCTTAACAGTATCTTCAGAGCCATGCATAAGTCGACCAAATCTATCATAAACAGCAAGAATCTGTAAATAAAAGTAAGATTTAGAGTTACAGACAAAATAAGATAAAATTAAATTTAGTTGAGTTGAATTTTTTATAACTTTAAACATGTACCAGTTCATATCAATACTGATAATAAAGATGAATGAATGAATGAGTGTGTATGGGTGTGTGGGCGTGCATGCTCTATGGGCTGGACCGTTTGATCTAAGCTGTGCAATTCTGCACATATATACCTAGGAGGTGGTGAATGTGCATTACCAAGCACCTTTATAAATTTTCAATAAATTAAAAATTAAATGAAATTTGGTGTCTTTTCTAGATAATTTCTGAAAATATTAAGTTGCAAAAAAAAAATACAATACTTTAAAATTATTACAATACTTTAAAATACTGAAAAATTATCTCACTAGCCATGCTAATTTTTGCTGAGTTTCTTTCTTTCTCCTCCACCCATCCACATGATTTACAATAGATTACATGGTTGGCCAGAAGTTCAAACTGTTTTCATTGTTTCATATACTATCTGATTGCATGTCCCCCCCCATTTTTGGAAATTCAAAAACAAGTTATCTGTTCTTTAACTTCCTTTTAGTTTATGAAAAGAATAAAAAACAAAGTTGCAATATCCTGAAATTTAGGTGATATATTAATGGAATATTCAAATTTTTAATAATGCCAAGATGTCCAGGAACCAATGATATTTCTACATAGTAGAGTTTTATTTTTAAAAGAATTGAATCACAGATATTTTTTACTATCACACTAAAGCTTTGAGATAAGAAAATATAAGTTATAGTTAACTAAAAGACCTTTCATTACTTGCATTTCATATTACAGTCATCAAAATTATTATTATTTTTACATTATGTGGTGTGGCAGCTCTGTGGATAATCATAGTAATGAATTTGTTTATGCATGTGATAAAAAATACCCAACTGATATTTTATTAATATATCTATACAATTTTAAATCATAGTATAAATTTTTCTTGTTCATAATTTCCATAACAAATCCTTTTTATTTATTTTTTAAATTATTTCTGATTTTTCAAATTAAAAAGCATCAATCTAAATTCTAAAAGACCAGTTATTTAGAATAGTGATGGCCATTTTTTTTATTAATAGAAGTTTTAATGTATGGGGGTGGGAGATCTTTTGAACTATTTACATCCAATCTGATTCAGTGGTTTCACCACAATACTCTGATACTCCAAATAAGAATAGCTAGAAAATTTTGTTTTATCATGAGCATTTTCCATTATTGTATTAGAGATTATAGTATTTAGAGATTTATATCTATACTCTGTTTCACCCTAATTTGGCAGTACAGTATATTCTACGCATGGTGAATTGCAGTCGTTATCAGGGGAACAGGGTTGCTTTTAAGTACAAAGTTACTAGGAATATAAATCACTGGCGAAACTTTATCGCTCAAATGTTTTGCCAAATAGTAAATATATATTAACTTTATTATCATTTTAAATAAGACAATTTTTCCTTTATTTTTATTATTTGTTCAATACATTATTTTAACAAATCATTCAAGTTATTTCATTTCAATACATCATTTTTCAAAAGAAAATCTCAAGTCTTTCAATATTTTGTAAAGTTGTTTGGGCTAAGGTTTTTCACAAAGATATCTCTATCATCATTCGCAACTTTTGAAACTTTATCTAATATTGGGATCTCATTTCTAAGAAAAAATTATTGGATTTTTCATCGAATATGGAATAATGTAAAATCATCATATTTTACAAGCCTTGAATGTAAAAGCCTGGTTGCTACTTTCCAAAGGTACCAAAAGGGCTGGATGTCTTTATTTATTCATTTTATAAAAAGGAAAACTGTTCATTATGAAACAGCTATAAGATGCAAAGCTTTCTCAACAATTTAAATGGTAAAATCTAGAGGGTTTTCTTCTCATAGTTGAGAATAAATATTTAACACACTTTTTATTGGTTTCCCTTATTTTGAAGATGTATACAGCGTATTCGGTGGTAATACTTTTTCAGACATTTTAGAAGTGAAGTAAATATCTTGAATAAATATTCAACAATCTCAACTAGTGTTTACTAGTGTGATTAACAGTATCAAAAATATAAATTGGTAAAAAAGAGAGAATAAAAAAATACAACTGACGATAACGGTTGCGAACTAAATGAAACCAAATGGTGGGGACGTACAAGTAAAGTGCACCGAATATTTAACCTTGAAGACCGATTTTAGCTAAAGTGGATCCAATATGTCAATCTTTTGGTTTTATTTGTTGGCTTTATTTACAAAATGCTTAGCAGGTAAGCCCTTCTAATTTGAGAATAATTTTAAATGCATGCTAATAAAAAAAAACATTTTCTGTAATTTATGATTTTATTCGATAAATTTCTATATTTAGTTATTTTAAAGTCAAAATTGATGTGAAACTCTTTTCAATGCGGAGGGTCACATTTTCTACCTTTTACAGTACTGCCAGGTAAGTGTGGAACAGAGTATAGAATATATCATTCATATTTATGTGGGATAAAATGTAATTATTGAGGATTAAATCACTAAGGTATTAAGACATCATTTCAGAGTTGAAAATGTTTTCTTTTTATATGTCAAATACAAACTTGTGTATTTTAAAGTCCAGTTTGATTGATTACATTTAAAACTGCTAAATAAAGATATAATGAATTAACTTGTAGCAATTACTAGGAAGATTATGACTTTGAAATAATTTTTATGTTGTAATAAATAATAACATTAACTAATAAGTAAACAATAGAAGGATTCAATCCAATAGTTATAATGATGATGACCTTCAAGAAATGCATCGAATATAAAACTGAACAGATGAAGAATGATTGTACTGAATTATCAATCCATAGCTTCTGTATCAAGACATATGGATATAGATTTTTAAAAAATATTTAATTCAAAAATTATTAAATATTAATACTATAAACACATAATTAAAAATAATAAAAAAATGTACCAAGTATCAACATTTTCAAAGCAACAATTTTAAAATATATCATAAAGTAAATACTTATGATATTCAAAATATTTGTGTAAAAATTTGTTGTTTTTAGATATTTAGATTTTGGATATTTAGAAAAGATTAATTTTATATATATTCATTTTTATTTTTAAATATATATCTGAAATTTTATATATATATATATATATATATATATATATATGAATGTCAGTACTCTGAAATAGATTATTTCTACAATATTAATTCTATTATACTACATCTGATATAGTTATTATAAAGTATAATAATTAGCATCTACTATACTACATATAACCTATATCAAATTATTTTAAACCTAAATCATAAAAAATCAATTTTAAACATAAATGTTAGTTTTAATAAAATAAATGTTAGCTTCTTTTCCAATATACAATTATTGTTAATTAAACTTTAATCTTAAATAAATTTTTTTCATCAATATTGTTTTAACATACTTGCTGTGTATGTAATCTGCAGGTAACTTGGGCAAAAATATTGTTCTTGCTTACAAGTTCTGTTGTACGTATATGAACAATTCGAGGAGGCTCAAGTTGTTGAATAAATTTCCATACAATGGTTTTATTTTTTGTATTTTCCATCATTTCCTAAAACAAAAATATTATTTGTTTATAAAATATAGAAATTTTTAATTTTTAAAATTTTTCTTGAAAGAGAAATAAGACATACTGGAAAGGCTTTTTCTGTAACTAGATCATGCAACTTGTCTTCATCTCTCCTGCGATAAGAGAAGATTACAGTTATTACATAATTGTAATTATATTTAATATCTATTATAAATCTGATTTAATTAATTTTATGCTATAAATTTTATTAAAATAAAATTTACTACATAAATAACACATTGCATTTAATCAAGTAACACCAGAAATTTAAGACAATTTAGCAATTTAAAGAATATAGTAAAATCTTGACTTGATAGCCCTTATATTAATGCATTTGCATTTAGTAGATAGAATTTGGCTAATACAACAAATATAATTAGAACAATGAAACTTGCACTTTATTTGAACTCTTCTAATATGTAGCAGTAATAACTTTTTCATTAATAAACATGTATTTAAGATATTTTGCATTTACATTACATAGCTCAAATGCAAATATTTTATCTTACCTAAAATATTGTCCATATTGCAATGCGTAATTTTTTTTTAAGTCAAAAAGTCAGCTTAGTTGAAGAATGTATTTGTATTCTCTTTAACTAAAATATCCAAATATTATTTATTCTTTTCAAAATACTAATATCATAAATAAACATTCAAAAATATGTAATTTTAAAATTTAGATTTCATGATAATTCAACAATATTGCTTAATGGATAATTTAATCATCCATTAAGGTTTCATGAAAAAATTTGCAAAAACTTAATATTTATAAATTAAATAAAATCAAAAAAATGGATCCTTATACAAAAAGAGAACATACTGAATTTTCAAAATATAATGAAATGATTTCAACAACAATGCCACTTAGTTTTTTTAAAAAATTATTTATAAATAAAATAGTTTAAATTCTTCAAATTAATGGTCCTTCTATTATTTGAAAATGAAATTTTTTATATTAAACTATTTGAGAAAATATAATGCAAATTAGTGTTACAAATGCAATATTATAATTGAAAATTATTGAAACAAATTGTTGACCATCAATATATTTTATATCAAACCTGGAGCCCCTTTCACAACAATATTGCTTAATTTTAATAAAAACAGCTTATTGAAAACCTATCATGTATTATCCAGTGATTGACTATTTGCTGGCCACAACGTATGATTCTCTAACATATGACTGATTTTAAATCAGTGAGTTACAGTAAATTATTGTCTTTGAATTTAATTATGATTTTCCTTTATTTAAAAAAATGCTTTAGATAAAATATTTTTGAGAAATATAAAGTAGTCTCAGGCAATAGCTTTTAAAAAATGAGTAGGAAAAAGATATTTTCATAGATTAATTACTTTAAACACAAGTGTTTAGAACTAAAAAGATGGTTTTTAACATAACATAATATGAAAATGTTGCTCCAAATTTGCATTCTTGAATCACCATTACAGATTATTTATGTGAAGCATCTAATTTCTTTATACAAAACACTTAAATTTCTATGAAACTAATAACAGTAATTTAGGCTTCCAAAAAGTAAGAGTCATTAACCATTATTATAATATTTGATAACCGTTTTAATTGAATCACTCAAATTCTTTCAAAAAATAAAATTTGTAAAACTTTTTTTTATTTCATTAATTTTTTTTGGGGGGGAGGAGGATAATTTGTTATAAAAGTATAAAAGGTTTTTTTATATATATAAAATATAAACGAAATATTATTAATACAATTAAAATTTACACAAATTTGACAAAATTAAAAAATAAAATTAACTATATTTACTTCTGAGCTACTTGATTTTTAAGCTACCAAGAGATAGAAAGTACTTTTTGATATATGCATAAACCTTAAGTTTTGTGAAATAAATTTTCCACTATTACTCATCTTAGGATTGTTTTTAGTTGCATATTTCATTAAAAAAGGGGGGGAATCACTAGCTACATAAGCATAAATTTTAATAATTACTGTTTTTACAAATATAGAAAAAGTTCAGCAATAGTAGAATCATTATAAAGGTCATTCAAAACAGCATAGTGAAAAGAAAAATATTTGAATTAGATTTGAAAAATATTAACAAAGAATCTATGTATAAGATGCATTTGGAATATGTCGGAATTTCAAAAATGCCTGAAAGAACATTTGAAGCTGATTAATATGTGTACCTCTTAAAATAAAATAAAAAATCTAATTCAAAACATTGATTAACTCCATAGAATTTTTCACAGTATTCATAAAAATTAAATATTATAACCTCACTATTCTTCTTGTTAAAATACAGATTTTTCCTGAATTTTGAAACACTTACGAATGAAATTTTGTTCTTGTTTTCAGTAAGCTTACAGTAAAACATTTAACCTCCTAAGATCTACTGGATTTATATAAGGGACAAAAATAGCTTTACCTTTTGATTCTCCCAAATCCAACAACATAACCAGATATTGCCTTAATTTCAAATTCTTTTTTTTAATGGTTACACGATTTAGAAAAGGATCAATTTTCAAATTATTTAGTAACACAACAGATTAAATTTAGGTTTCTGAAAAATGGATCATAAATATGTCAAATTTTAAATATAACCAAGACATATTTTTTATTTAAAAAATTAGGATTTGACAAGCATTCATAATAAAATTAAATTTTCCAGTTATTCTTTTTTAAAGGTCAATTAAAAATTTAAATTTAATTTATTTACAAAACCCAAAAAATCATATTTATTTTTATTCATTCATTATATTCTGTTATCACTAAATAAAATCAGCTTATTGTATTTTAAAGGGGAAAAATAATTTGATTTTGAGGGGGATTTGAAGGACTGTCAATTATAATGTTAAAATAATTTGTTATATTATTATAACATTATAATTGACTGACTTTCTGAAGTAACAAGAGGGTACAAAACTGAGGTACAGAAATAAATAACCAAAAAGAGCAATATAATTTTTGTTAATAGTAATAACCTCTCTTAATCTAGTTAGTATTCATTCTATCAAAGTTTCAGTAACATTTATGATTTTTGGTATTATAGAATCACCTGCTTTGTTTTTAGAGAAATTTACAAAGGCTATACTTTTTCATATTAAACTAGATAGAAATGAGATGGAGTCCCAGAACTGAAGCTTTGATAGTAAATATTTAAATAAATTGTTGGAATTCTGTATAATATGGTGGATGATGAAGAAAAAATAGATTAGAAGCAAGAATCTCAAACTATAAAATATCAATAACAGATATTTTTACTCTTTTGGTATTTAGGAACAACCTAATCTTCAGCTTAAATAGATTTTAGAAATAACTACAAGATTTCACCTTAAATTTCTACAATGTAGCTCTAATTCCAAAAGATTTTAAGGATGAAGAAAAATTGCAGAAATCATTAAAACTAGGAAATGATAAGAATTGATTGTTAAAAACTGATTTCATAAAATATACTTCTCAAACTTTTATCTGAAAAATTTTTAAGATAAATTTTAAATTAAAGAAAAACTTGCAGACAGATGATATTATGAGGTTAATTTCTATATCATATAAATTTAAAATACATTTTGTATATTATCTTTAGGTTTAATTACACTTTAATCTAGTAGAAAGTGTTTAAAAACATTTCAGAAAAAGGGGTATTTTGGGTATTTGTTCTGCATACCATTTGATATAAGTATATCACGCCACATAAAACCAACAAAATTTTTGATGATATTTAAATATATTGCATTTATTCCTAATGATAATTCATTTAAAAGCATATAATAGCAAATACTTACGCAGCTAAAGCATTCTGAGCTTCTATATAAATATCTTGAACTTTCTGAGCAACCGTTGGAACATCAAATTCATAATCGATATTTCTAATTTTTCGCAGAGCCATATATGATTTTCCTTTTTTACCAATGGTTTCATAAACCTGTTTTGCACCCTAAATAAATTTCAATAAAATTAGGTAAAAACTTATTTGAGTTCATTTACACCAAAAGCACTTGTAAATTGAAATAGTGAAAACAAAGAAACTTACTGGGCCTGTAACTACAGAAATTTTTCCATCTCCCTCAGGTGGCACATAAGGGTCAATAACATTTGCTAAAATATATTAATATATTTTAAAATCAAGTCATGAATCATAAAATATTGTAAAGTAATATATCTAAAAGGTTTCATTAAATGAAATGAAAATAATGAAAGAATATATCGCACATTAATCAGAACTGATATCCAATTTTAAGAATAAGATGGTGAATGACTAGAGGTTATGAAGGAGGAAGGATCATACTAATATTTTATATTTTAAACTATTATAGTACTTCTAGATGAAGAAATTTAAAAGATACAATCTTCATTAGATATCACATGTACTGAATGAAATTTTAAACTATACAAGTTTGAAAGTAAATCAGCATTCAAGCATATCTGAAGAAGTTCTTTATTAGAATATCAAGCAATCATTTAATTATTAAATGACTTTGTTTTAAATAAAGAAACTAATAGTCCAGATTAATTACTAAACATTATTACCATATATATATATATATATATATATAAAATAAACATTAGTAAAAACAACTATTAATTAGCTAATTTCTTATTTCATACCAGTAGATGTGTGTGTATGTGTGATAATATAATTTTGACTGCATTCATAACATTATTCCCAACCAATTTATTAAAATTAGATTTACAAATCTTTTAAATTTTCAACTGTGCAGGTTTCCCACAACTAATAAGATGCAACAACTGAAACTTTAAGAGTCTAAAATTGCTGCCGTAGGGCGAGATTTTAATTAATTAAAAATTAAGACAAATTTCAGCATTATTCTGTGATAACATTTAAAAATATTGTTGCATAAAAATGCATTTTATATCATTTTTAAAATTTTAAACATTGTCTCTTTAATTATACTGATTTAATAAACATGCAAATTTTTGCTCAATTTAGACAATATTATATATATATTGTTTGATTTTAAATAAAAGATTATATTATTGCCTTAAAATTAAACACATTTTCTTTGTTTCATTAAATACTTAATCATGGGAATTTCTTTCATTATTGAAAGCTAAGGAAAAAGGACTCTTTTTAATATTTGTATATATTAAAAAGGGCCCTTTTTAATTATTTTATATTGTATATATTATTATAGTTTACAAGACAAATAAAACATTTATCACAAAATTTGAAAGGCAGTTTTTAATCGTACTATGATGATGCTATGTGAATGTTTCTATTAGAATGATTCATAGATACAATAAATAGAAATTAAGGTAATAAAAATTTAAAAAAAACATAGCTTTAATATCTGGCAATTTGGTAAAATCATGGAAATAAAACTATATCTTGATTATTTGCTTGGCATCACATACATACAGATTTCTTTCAAAACAATAATCCAGCTGATCATTTGAGGTCGTTATTGGACTATAAAGTGCATGAATTCTGCATTATAAGCTGTAGAAGCGAGAATATAATTAGATTTTATAACTAGCAAAACCTTTTATATAGCAGAACAAAGGGGTGGGGACATGCTTTTTTTTCCTGAATGGCAATATAAAAATCATCTTCCATTTCCTTTTGCACACATATGAATTGCATTTTTACCATGTATTATTTAGACCATGTATTTATTATTTACTATATGTTTCCTTTAATAAGTGAACAATTTTGCTTCATTTTTTGTTTGTATTTGTATATATTTTCTTGTCCCTCCCCCTTCCTTTTTTCTCCCTTCACATATACATTTTTTATATTTGAAATTTCTTCTACTATCAACTGAGCACTGACTTACAATTGTAAACTTTATATTATACTAGGGCACACAAAGGGTTTATATGTAGACTCTCTCTCTCTCTCTCTTTATTTCTTTATATATATATAATATATACGCCAAATATACGCTGAAGAAAAGTTATTTATTTGAACTTCATGAGAAAATTAAATGTCAAAAATTAAAATAAAATAAATTCTTACCTGTACAGCTAACAAATATTGGTTTTTCATTCCATTCTCTAGGAGGAACTATGCCCTTTTCTTTCAATTTGGATCTAATTTCTTCCAGTGTGAGTTTTTCATCACGCCTTTTCTCATCAAAATCAGGCAACTGGATCTTAATTACCTATAAAAAGAATTATTAAAAGCTAGAATGAACAATAATATGAATTATAAATGAATTCCAAGCAATTCATCTTAGATAATAAACCTAATCCCTGTCAAATTATAAAAATAGGTATAAGTGGAATATAAAATTCTTCACCTAATTTCAAAACTTTTTATTAAAAAAAATCAACATATCGAAGTTAAAATTCAGAATATAATCAAATTTTGATACAAGAGCTAATAAGTGCTCAATAAAATACTCTTAGTTGTTTGACACATGTTCATATACCATTCCTTAAACACATATACTTACTTCATTTAAGATTAAAATTTCACTAGGGAAATCACAGGGCCAGAATATAAATATGATTGTTAATCAGAATTCTTCTCACACTCCATATATAAATTACCAATAGTTTAAATAGGGGTAATTGAAGTACAAATTTTTAAACCCTACATGCTTGATCTACTGATAATGTAAAACAGTGGGTCAAATAGGTCAGTACATCAACTATCAAGTTTTCAGTACAGCTTGTTAATATACCCGAGAGAATTACTCTGTAATTAGAAGGTAACAAAATTTAACAATTCTCTCTATTTAATGAGATATCAGCTCTCTGCGCATGCAATCAATGGTTATGTAGTTTTAGCATTCTGAAATTGGATAAAGAAAACTGTTGATAACTTGTATAAATACATGTAATATTTTTAAATTATTACCCAATTTTTATCTTAACTAAGCCCTTTTTAAGTTCATTCTAAAATGTTCTCTTATTTACTGATCCAATCCCACCTCTTTTGCTGAAATAATACAGCAGAAGATCTGTAAAATTGCTAAAATCGAGAAGTTCCCACACTCTGAGTGAATGGATAAAAATTTGTTTATCAAAAAATATTCTTTTTAAAGATCCTTATAATTTAATAAAAAGAAATCCCTATTAGAATCTCACAGTATAAAATTATGGGATAAATATTTCGCTCGTTCTTTTCTCTTTTCGCTCTTGATCATTTTATGATGTACCTTGCAATTTCACATGTACAAAAATGACGTCTACCAGAATGGAATAAAAGTGAAGTTTAAAAATTAATAGTACCTTTTCCCTCTACTGCTTTCACTTAAAAATTAACGCCTACATATACAGGCAAATAGTAAAACATTCATTATTACTATGTTTCAAAAAACAGTTTTCATTCAAAATAAAATAATTATTTAACATTTTCAAAAACTATATAAATCTTATTTCATATAATATTAAATATATATATATATATTACTAAAAAGCAAGAACAAATAATTTACTTACTTTTTTTGCACGTTCCTTTCTAAATTTTGGATTAATATGTTTACGAAATTCTCTTTGTTGTGAAATATAAGGCAAAAATATAGCAGATGCTGTAGGTTTTCTGAAGAGATTATAATTCTAAAAAAATAATAATAATATAAACTTCAAAGTGTAGTGAAATGTCAACTGAAAATATGATAATGAATTTTATGTTTTACTTTTACACTTTTGAAACTTTCAATAAAGAAAAGTTAGAATCATCTGACTTTTAAGACCAATCAACATCAGTACTGCTTAGCAATAATATGAGGCACATGTGTTTTGTTCCATTCAGAACAAAGTAATCAGAAGCAAAATATTCTAACATCTGAAGTAACCTATTTAGCAAGTGCAGCCTTTGACATTTGATTATAAATTATCTTTAAGCCATTAAGAGAGACAACTGAGGTTTCTCAAAGGGGAACATAAGAATATAGGTTCAGAAAAAAGAGGATGGACTTTTTAAGAAAATTATTAAGAATAATTAACCCTTCATGCAAAATCAAAAGTTAATATTGAAAACATAAATTACTCTTAAACTTTCTCAGAAACCAATTTAAATCAAATTTACTCTTGGAAATTAATAAGCAAGCAAGTCTTGAATACATTTATTTTTTCATTTTCCTAAAAATAATTTAATCTCTTATTGAGCTGTTGAAATGAAATATTCAAATAGTAAGCAAATACGAAATATATATGTTACAATTAAACTACAAAATCTATTATTTTATAGTATAACTAGTGAAGTATTCTTTTAAATAATGAATCTCGTACTGTAAAATGAGAACTTATACATAAAACAGTCAAGATTATTTACACGAATGTATTTATAAGGATAAAATATTGGATGTCAGAATGGAATCATAATAAGCTTTTTTTTTCTCCCTTATTTTTTCAAGTGGTACAAACTATAGATTTGATAATTCTTAAAAAGGCTGCTTTCATGAGTATATATGGCACAAAAAAAAATTAACTTTTTCTAATACTTCACTGAATCGGAAAAATGTTCTATTACTAATTGTGATTTTATGTCTGGAGCATTACTGGTTATTACTGGTTTGATGAAAGTGAATATTTGTGTAAAAGGTTTAGGATGATCCCTTGTTGAAAGGCTTTAAATGTCACTATTCTACCTTTGAATTGAGAAAACTTGCCTAAAATCTCCTGATAATATTATTTTAAATAAATGAGATGGCTGGTTCACATTATTTTGCAAATAGCTCTTGACTGTTTTAGAACAGAAAAAAAAATGATATATCTCAACTTGCATAACAGATTCAACATGGCTCTGCATCAAATTTTGATTTGAAGAAAACTAAACGAAAAGCAATAAAAGAATTTTTATTTAAGTATATAATCACCATTTATAACTTATTGAATTTAGAAAAAAATGTAGTAGTATTCTTATTACTTAAGTGATCTAACATTATTAAAAATGGAAGTAATTGTTTTGAACAGAGACATTTTTGAGGGATGAAAATTAATAAAATACCCCCTCCCCCCATTTTTAGGAACTTTGATTCAAGTAGAAAAGAAAAACTGAACAATAGCACCAAAATTCACTAATTAATGTAAATTACTACTACTCAAAATTAAACTTTTTAATGTGATAAACAAAAGACTGATAGATATTTTTATTGTGATTTTTCTTAAATGATATTAACTGCCTTTGGAAACCAGATGTTTGCCCTTCATATTAAAAGTAATAATTTTGCCATTTCAACAACCTTTAATCAACTACATTCTACCAAGAGAATTTTAATTTTAAAGCTTTTTTGTACAATAAACATAAAGCATATTGAATGATTGGCTGTGCATGCAAAAAGGCAAAATTAATTGGTAAATAAAACTGACATAATCTGTCTGTTAAGGATGAGGGTTATGCTTTAGTTTTATTTTATGGTAACTGTCAAGATGTATAGTTCGGCAGCCAGTCAATTACTGATGACTTATCTAAAGACCATGAGTTTCCTATGAAATAGAAATTGGCAAAATCTAATAGATGGTTGAGGCTGAGGGATTGGTTAATTTTTTACCTTTATTTTTGATTTAATAACATCATTTTTTGTCATGTTTATATCTTAGAAATTACCTGAATATAATGGCTTTTGAAATTATTAGCTAATTTGTTTTTTTATTATTATTATTTTTTCCCTTCCTTTATATTCCCATTTGTTTTATTCCCGCCAATGTTTCATTTGGATCTTTTTATTTATTTATTTATTTTTATGAAAAAGCAAAATGAGAAAACTTTTTGAACCAAGCTGTAGGAGAAACTGTGGTGGAAAAAATTTTCAAACTGCTTGACATTCTGATATATGCCAAAATAGATTTTGAAGCTCCTGTAAATCTCAAGGAACAAGATGGCCTCCACCCCCAGTTGAACAGAAAACCACTGCTGAAATAGATAAGATTGAGCAAATAGGACTATGATAAAGCTTTTTGCTCCTATTTAAATCAGTGATTTGGAAAAGATAAATGGCACATTTAGATTTACTTTATTTAGAAATGATCATATTTGCTTTTTAAAAAATGGTAAATGCTTTAACATTTCCAATTCACTATATCCTTAAGGCTGATATTTGATCCATTTTGAATTCTTCAGAGCTGCACTTCAACAGGGACCACAATTTTTATAATATTGTTTAATAAACAGAATTTATATTTAAATTTGCTAAGCGTTTAAACATTCTTTTCAATGTCAATTATTGATTTCCTAAAACAAATGTACAAAAATTATAAGTTCTCAAAATTTAAAGTCAAAAACAACTTTTATCACTTCCAATTTTTCTACAATATTGAAATAAATGGGAGCGGGCATTTTTTTTTAGAAAATAAACAAATTTTATGACATAAATATGTTTGCAAATAAACAAAGAAAGTAAATGTTTTTAAATTCATGTTTTTTTTGTTGTTCATTTATTAGTAATTTTAGTAAAAAATTAATATTTGAAAATATTAAAAGTGTACACGTTCACTCCATGTAGCCACACATAAGAATAGGGTACACAGTGGTAAATGGAATCTTTCCAATTTTTTTGAGTTGATTAATTGCAAAATATGGAAATCTTTTTCCATTTTAATTTCTTGCTATATTAATTTGATAAGTTTTGATAAATTTACAAGAACTTTTAAACCTTGGCGACAATGCTGGAACTGGATTCACCGATTTAGCCTGAAATATTATTAAGTAAAACATTAAAACATAATTCTGCAACACGAAATTGAAATATTATTGTAGTTATTGAAGAAAAAAAACAAGCAACGTAGTTTTTCTATTGGACAGGCTTTATTTTAGTACACCAAATACACGCGTTAGCGATATTTTTATAAGATATAAAGTTGCGTACTATTATTGGGTAATTTGTATACAGAACAATACAAAACATAAGAAATTATCAGAATTTTTTAGATAAAAGAATATATCATGACCGTAATGAAATAACATTAAAATGAATAAAACCAACCCAACAAGCTTCTGTTAAACATCTCACAAGATTAAACGATGACATAATTCTGAAAAAAAGCAATTATTGGAAGTTTTCAGGACAATTAATCAAATTGAGAAAAGTGAAATTTTATGAAAAGAAGGAATGAAGGTGTGTTCTTCGGTGTATATTCCAGAAATGCGGTTCTTAGCTTTTGCCGGCGTAAAGAAAAACAAGGGTCACGAATTATAAAAATAAAAATTTATTCTCTTGATGAAAACATAAACAACTAAAATGGAGTTACAGTTACAGTACGAGCCAAAGCTCTTCGGACAGTATAGATTAAAAAGGCTTGCACACATTTAAAAATGTGTCATGTCGCGCCAATATTTATAGATCATCAAACAAGATAATACTTAAAACGGATTTCAAACCTTTTAAGGAGTTTTTAAAATACGTCTGTTTTGGGTTGATTACAGAATTTCCCTTATATGATCTGACTTCCTGTTCTTAGATTTATTATTAATTGGATATATTAATAAAGGCCCTATCAAGGCCCTATCACACGGCGAAATTCCGTCGGCAAACGAAGACGAAAG
>JAOUZG010046455.1:0-20088 GCA_026289955.1 Argiope argentata | reverse complement strand
AATAAAATGACTTCATTTCAGAGGAATTGAGTTTGAAGAGAATAATATCACTATATAAGATTCAAACATACGCATATTCAGAGAATAAAATGACTTCATTTCAGAGGAATTGAGTTTGAAGAGAATAATTTTAGACTTTAGATTCCTTAGACTTTATAGATATTGACAAGCACGAGGTCTATTTTTCCATCATATGAAAGCAATGACATGATTATCACTTATCGTTTCAAATTCACTAAAACAGTCCAGGCTGAGAAAACTCAAAATATTTAATTTTGACAAATTTAAAGATAAAATTTCATAAATGTTTGGGGGAATTTCGATTATCTTTCCAATTCAATTTTTATATTGTCAATAAAAGAATACTTTCTCTGACGATAAATCAATATTTTAGAAAATAAAGTAAATTTAAAATTGAAGTAATTACTGTGAAAAAAAGAAATAAAATGCAAACTATTTTACTATTCCAAACTGCATTAATGCCCTTTTAACTAAAAATATTAACTTATTATTTCAAACTTCCAAGTAAATTGTTTGGATTACATTATTCTCTTTTAAAATATTTTTAGTTAATGTCAAAAGGCTAGACAAAGTACATATTTTATCAAAAGTTAGAAGAGGAAAGTCGATTGAATCTTAAATTTATCCATTTTATTACAAGTTTTTATTACAGACGTACAAAAATTGAATTATCAAAATTAGTATTGTAAAATTAGAAGATGAAAATAGTCTTAGGAGTTTTCATTCAAGAAAGGAAGTTCAGAAAAGATTTGAGTGCAACACAAGCTCAAAATTTATTGAAACACGAAATAGCATTCTTTCAAAAGCGCGTTTTTTGATTTAAGAAAGTATCTCCATGGACGAAAGCAGAATGGATGATTATGTAAATACAACCTGTGAAAACAGGTGGTAAAATCAGGGGAAAGAAGAAACTCCAATCTTTCAAAAGAAGAAGGTGTTGCAATGTAAAGCTGGTGAAATTACAGCTCAGATGAAAAAGAACTGATAAAAATCAGAGAGCTTTACGAATAAATACATTCTGATGCGAATCTAAATATTTAAAATATGAGGAATGTACTGGAATATAAGTGACTCCTGAACCAAAGAAGTAACTTAAGTAGAAAGAATGTATACCATTTATTTTGTAAGAAAGAGAAATTTAAATAAAGGTTTCAATTTTATGGAAAGTAAACGAAGCATAAGGTCCACTGTAGTGAATATATTAAACAATTGAACAAAGAAAAACTGTTAATTTTTAAGTTGGTGCAAATAAAGTTGTTGTTACTAATGGCAAGGGCCATGGACAAGCGTGCTGAAGGTCTTCAAGGATTTTAAGCCAAATGAGCGTCTCTCGTTTTTGGAGTAGCGACAACTAGGGTGAAGAGTACGACTTAGCTAAACATTCATCTCATTCGCTTGCACAATCCTTTTTACAGGGGGGCACATTCACACACCTCACAGACAGTGCAGATGGAGAACAACCATGCCCTAATTGGGACTCGAATGCGAGGTATCCAGAACAATAGGAATACGCACTACATGGGTGCCAGGACGCCGACACTAATTAAAAAGATACAAATGCTGCATATTAAAAGGATACAAATGCTGCATATTAAAAGGATACAAATGCTGCATATGAAAGATACGCATCAGATTCAAATCCAACTATG
The DNA here is from genome assembly GCA_026289955.1 of Argiope argentata. NCBI lineage: Eukaryota > Metazoa > Arthropoda > Arachnida > Araneae > Araneidae > Argiope > Argiope argentata. The sequence continues at coordinate 18,418 of JAOUZG010046455.1, read as the reverse complement.
AGATAAAAAACACTAAGTCATTTGGAAAAATATTAATTTTGTGGTAGGTTCATTAATGCTATTTTTATCTTTATTTCCCATAACTCAAAGAGTGCTATAAATTATCTATCACACTACACAATCATCTAACACAAAATTTCATTACGGGCATTTTTTTTTATTTTATGAAACTTTCCAATTGATTCTTGACTTTGAATTTATTCTTTTGAAAGGCATTTGCAGAGAATTTAATCTTGTCGTTACGATTAATAATTTATGCTTAAATTTGTTATTATTTTAATAGTTTTTTCTCAATTTTTGATATTTTTTTCTCAGGACCAGTTAATTGACAGAAATAAAAAAAAATTAAAACGTCTGAAAAATATGAGGACAATTCGAAAGAAGCACGGATTTCACCTGGTAAATCCATGTGGAATAAATATAGCGATGATGATAATGATGTGCCACGTTACAATTGAAGGGGGAGGTGAAGTAGCTTCTGAGGGTAAGGGTTCCTGAGCACTCGAAGGCAGAAGTATAACCCATATGAAGATGACACAGACTCACCACAATCACTTGCATAGCTCCTTTTTACAGGGAGACACATTCAGACACCTCACAGAAAAAACACAGATGAACAACTACGCCCTGACCAGGACTCGAACCCTAGACCAGGAGTAAGACGCCCTACCACTGTGCCATGGCACCAACTCAAAATATAGTGTATGTAGAATATAAATGGAAATATTATGACTTATCATTCAGAGGGTATCATTACATAAGGAAAACTCAGACTGCATAAAAAGAAAAGACGACTAGGAAATCAAAACTGAAACAGTCTTATTTTACAATAAATCATTTGCTTATACAAACATCATCTATATATATATATAACACTTACGTGCAAAATCAGGCCGAATTAATTAATTGCCGTTTGACATTTTTTACCCTTGCCCTCGAATATCAACACCTTATTTGATTAGATTTCATTCAAACACTATTCTTAGATCGATTAAAAAGTTTTTTAACAATAAATTAATGGTAAAAAACTGATACACTATTTTACAATGAGATTAAGATTTACCGGATCGATTTTAAGACGAGATCATCAAAAAAGTGAAGGCAAATCAAATGCAAATGCTCAAGAATCGCTCATAAGATCCAGTTGTAATGAACAAAATAGGTTTAAATGTTTATGTGTAGGAGAGAAGTGTCCGACCTACAGGAGCATTGCTCTGGGATTATGTCAAGGCATTTTCTTTTTTCCAGGTAAGTTACTGCGAAAGAAAAGTAAATTCAAGAGGCAAATACACGAAATGCCATAATAATAATAAAAAAATTGGAACATATTTTGAATTCCTTCCAAATACTGAAAGTCTTGAACAGTGATTCAATAGAAGGAAAAGTACCGGAAGCGCATTAGATAATATAATTATGCTTTAGCTTTTGCTTTAATGGAAGCTCAAATTAACTTTCCTCCTAGAATAGAGCTATATCGCTTTAGGATTCATGGTCAGATATCTTCTTTATATAGTGATCATAACAAACCAGGATATTTATGGGCAGTTATATGTGTTTGAGACCTGCGAAGCCACTGAAAATCTCATGAAGAGAAATGATGGATGTTTTCTGTCTAAGAAAAGCACATTTTAATTTGTTTATTTGTAAATATCATTTTTTTAAAAAAATTCAAATAGCCACTTAACTTTTGTCCTTGTGACGGATCGCGAAGCCATTCGAGAGGAACTGGATTACCAGTACTTGGAAGTTGCCGAGTATAAGGAACCAGGTGGAAGATCCCCCTAATATATTTTAAAGTTAATATTACAGTAAACATTATGCTGCATGAGCATGTAAAACCTCTGAGCAACACACAATCTATCATAGAAAGGGAAAGTGCAGTTGCTTTTGTTTCTTCAGGCACTAGCCATAGACAAACTCTCTGAGGTAAATCAGCGATGTGAGTCTAATAGCGTCTCTTTTTTGTAATAACGCCAAGAGTACGTCTTTTGCAACTCACTCATCACATTCAATTTCACAGCCCCTTTTTACAGGGGGGGGGGGGCGAAGTCGCCACCTTGCAGATAGAATACATGGCAGCCATGCTCAAACTGGAACTCGAACCCGGAACGCCCAAACCACTGAAAAGACGCGCTACCCCTACACTAGGATGCCGGTCGGAAAGGTATGTTGATTGTCAAATATATTCTCGTAGAATCTACAAGCAATATTTTTACTACGAATCTTACCTTGAATTCTGTTCAACCCGATTTTCGGAATATAGTTTCAAAAAGATGAATAAAAATAGCCATTCAATATTCTAGATAGACGAACGAAAATTGTGTGATGGGGATAAAGTATCAAGAAAAAAATTTCGAGAAAATTTAGTTCGAAAATAACACATTCCAATAGTTTTAAATGAAACCAATATGTCATTCAGTAAATTGCTTCGTATTTTTTAAGATTATAAATATACATAGGTTTGTTTTAAAAGAAACTTAAATCATGTACTTATATGCCAAAACCTGAAATAAATGATAATAGACATTTAAAAAAAGATATTAATAAAGTTACGATAGATTGGAATATCTTCATATTCCAAACTCTAGATATAACAAATCATTTAAACATTTATTTTAAAAGTAAACTAACAATCATTTTATAAGCATAGAAAAAATTTCATTCGTTATGCATTGCTACGTTCAAAATATTTATCCCTTACAAAAAAACAAATAATGCACAAAGAAGATTAAGAAAATATTTTTTTTGGAATACATTTATCAGGAGAAACATAAAATAAGAAGTAAGAAGATTTTTGTTAAGTAAAGTTTAATTTCAGCTATTATAATTTCTCCCTCTGATAACGGTTGATAATTAAATATTTAGAATATTTGCTCAATATCTGTTGCTTTAATAGTTTAAAAATTTTTCATGCTTAATGTTATTCGTAAAAAATGAGTGTACACACAAAAATGGTATTATTTTAAGAAAAATTTTTGGGCATTTGTGCTACAAATTATTCATATTTATAACATCAAGTTTATTACATTTAAGTTCTATTCATGATGCCTTTCTGGCGCATAGGTAGAGCATCTTCCTCATGTTCTGGTTGTTCCGAGTTTGAGTCTCGGTACAGGCATGGTTCTTCTGGGTGCTATCTGTGTGATTGTGTGAAGGTGCCCCCCCGTAAAAAGGGGATGAGCAAGCGAATGTCGTGAGTGTATAGCAAGTCGTACTCTTGGAACTAGTTGGCGCTACTTCAAAAACAAGAGACGCTCCTTTCGGCTTAAATCTGCTGCTGTATCAACGGAGGGTTTGTCCAATGTGGCAAGTGCCATAAGTAACAACAACAACAAATTCTATTTATCAATTCGTTTTAGTTTTGTGTACAGTAGACCACCTCGCCACCACTTAACGTAACAGTATCGACAAGATTTGTGGTGTGTTGGGTAACGTTGTTCGCAAATTATGTCTTATTTGTTTATCTAGTGAAATGCTTTTTCTCATATTATAAATTAATATCCCCTTATTATATTTAAACTTTAAATTAAAAAGTAACTATTCTGATCCTTTCAAATTGTTCATCTAATAAAAGAGGATATTATTCAAAAATCTTCTAATTCAATTTAATGTTAGGCAATACATTAACTGTTTTTCTTTTATCTAATTTGAGTCATTTTTTGAATATAAAGGACTCAAACTAGACAAAAGTAACATGAATGCTAAGGTATTGAACTAAAGCATATTTACCTGCTATTGCCATTGATATGTTCTCAGGGGATACAAACAAAGGAATATTGAGTTTGTACCTTTTCCTCTATATACTGAATTACATAAAAGTCCTCCCCAAAATATTTCTATGCAGGTTGAAATATAAATTCTATAGATTATTTATTATTATTTATTTATTCGTAATAAAACACAGTAGAATTATATTTTCAATATCTGTAATTACGATATGAAACAGTACCAGCAGTTAAAATTCTGTTTAAACGAACAGATAGAAAACCCAATAGCTATTGTGAATCAATATTACCACTTAGAAGAAAGAATCAGTGAACGATCAATAATCGTTTATTTCTGAGGGTAATTCTTGCTCTTAAGGAAAACAAAAAGAACAAACCATCTTACGGATAATTATATTTCCCTCTAAATATTTGTTGAACGATTTTATATCGATCTTCCAGTTTGTCTCTCAATTCAGACGAAGGAAGAAAACAAAATGAAAACACGAAAGAGATTTTTCAGAAAATATTGTCCTCATCTCTGAATTTGATGCTGATAAAACTCATAGATTTGCATCAATTTAATTCTTAGGACTGAAAATGAAGTAAACAGAGATACGTATTTTATAATAATACATAATTTTTTAAGAAATAAGTTTTATGATCATAATGATTATTTTTTCAATATCATCCATGTATAATAGAGAATTGTTTATTTTTAAAAGAAATGTTTCAATCATTTATAAAAAAAATTATTTTTTCTCTAAGTAGAGTTAGAGATTCACTTTATTTTTCATTCACTCCCTCATATCTATAAAGAATGTGCAAAAACAATTATAATGTATAAAAATTTCACATAAGATCTAAAGTTACTTTGGAAACTGGAAGAAAGAAGGGTTTTTTTTTGACTAAAAATAAATATTAAGCAAAAAATAATATTTGATTGCTTATCACATTCAGTTCAAATTTTGAAGATATTAAATCAGATAGCCTAAAAGTTCTTTCTCTAATCACGGATTAAAAATGTTTTGAAAGATTTTCATATTAAGAAATATTATAATATATTGCCCCAGAAGGGAACTCGATATATTGATAGCGTGGTTCTGTGACTTACGCACTTGCAAATCACAAGATTGGGGTTCGAATCCCAACCAAGTGCATTATCTCATAGGTTAAATTTGAATTTCTTTTTATCATCACAAAAGATATTGATCAATGTCTTTATTGTAGACTAGCTGCCTCTAGAGACCAGCCGGTTCGCCAGTATTAATGTCGAATAAAAGGTTCAATTGATTTTTTATGAATAACTTGGTCTCAGAATAGGTTTTTCATCAAAATATTTTTAAGCTTTAAATTTCTAAAGTCATATAATTCACTTATAATATGTAGGAGATGAACAGTCATGATCTTTGAATTTCGCATCTCTAATTTTCTATCAATGTCCGTAAAATTCAATTTTAAATTAAAGTTTAAATGAGGAAATTGCAATTAATACAAAGACGTTTTTTCTCAATCCAAGCATTTATTTATATAAAAATTAGAACTGAAAGTAGAGTAGTCCGATATGAAGTTTATGTTCACTTCAGAAATTCATATATTATAAATTGTTATAATTTGTAATATCTCAAAGAATTATTCAGCAAACATTTAATGGATTCAATGAAACATTAAGTTTTTAATTTTATTTTTAGATGTATATAAATGCTCTCAATAATAATATTTTATTTTTTTTGGTTTATAAACATACCAAAAAATTTATTTAAATTTATAGACACTCCTTTGGACTTGTAGATTCATATTCTGTAAAATAAAATTCATATTTCAACTTTTAAATAAATAAATAAATGTTTCTATCTTCTGCTATCAAATCGGGTTGATTTATTCAGTTCTGAATATTGCAGGATTAGAAAAATCAACATTTTCCTAATTTAGGCCAATTACTCTTGAGAAACTCTTATTGACGTCTTTGAAATGGTCGCTAAAGTGATGTTAAATTCACCAGTTTTTATAGATTAGTGATATCGAAATTTCATAAATTGGTCAACTTAAACGATTGAATTAGTTAATTGGAATGCCATTTTTTTATTTGAGCTCTTATTGTCTCAAGAACATTTTGTTAAATATGATTCACAGATCAGATGATATGTGGAAAGTGTTAAAAATCGTAATCCATCAGCATTTTATATCTCAATTTACTAAGAATATAATTATATACTTCACTAGATAATTTGTTAGGAAATGTATGTTACAAAAAGTTTGAAAATTAACTGTTCCGATTAGAGAAGATGTCTTGTATGTAATAAGCACATATAAGAACATGATATTACTTGGATTAAGAAATTTTGTTGTCTCCAAAATATACGGACAAAAATGCTTTTACCTAATTTTACCAGTATTGTATTATTAGTTATTACGTATACTTCTTTGAAAGCCGATGCGTTTTCGAAATGCTAATCTGCTTTTACCCGTATAACTTTATTATTACGCATAATTCTTTGAAAGCAGATACGTTTTTATTTCGGTTCGATTCATTACATTTACGAAGGCAAATTCTTTGATTTGCACACTATATCTTCTTCATAAAAGTTAAAGTTATAATTAAAATTACGTTTTATTGTTTTAAAACTTAAAAAGAAGATTAAAAATGTTTTAATTCAACAGAAATAATTAAGAGTTAATTATATTTTTCTTCGACTTATTATAAATTTCATTTTGTTCGTCGTTTCTATAAAATGATGTCATTTTAAAATGCTTTTACGATTTCTTATTCTTAAATAATTAATTTCGTGCTCAGAAGATTATCGTTTGGTATTTTATTTTAAAATTATTTTTTAGTTTTAACTATCGCACTTTTGTAATATATTTTTATTTTGTATTTTTATTTATTTTAATTATTTCATTGATTTAATAAATTTGGTATGGAAAACGATCACAAAAAATTTGCTCTTTTATTTATTGTTTAAAATAATATAGCATTTCCAATTTATTTCATTTCATATAATCACTAGCTGAAAATTTCATTTTTCTAGGCTTTATTTACAGTTGTAATTAACTTATTTTTTAAATCCGAGTTTTTTAAATGTGATAGCTACAAGTTATTAAAACCCAAATTTTTGGGATGCTATTGCAGATATATTTTTTATTTTATATAAAATAAATTGTTAAAAAATACGCGTGCGTGTGTGTGTGTGTGTGTGTAAAATTCTGTGTGTGTTGAATTCTTAGAACTTATGCATTTGCCCCACATCTATTCTTACAATGTATCATGTCTAATTATTCTGAAGTCTGTGAAATTCACATTTAAATGAATGAACTTGAAAAACTTTGTTCATCTCTATTCTTTTAATTTTGTCCTAGTAATAGTCTCTTTTTCTTAAATTCTTTATTCATTTATTTTCTTAATAAAAATACTTTATTTTAAAATCTAAACAGCAAAAACAAATAAAAGATATAATTCCAGATCTCTCAATTGTTCTCCACAACAGATAAATTTTTATATGTTGGAAATAGGTTTTGAACAAACGGAATTCTGACACGTGTAAGGTCTTTAAAGAGTATACACAAAACTTTTTGTTTTCTTTCTTATATATAAACATTATTCTTCGGAAAACAAAGATATTTTAAAAGGAGTTCTTTTGGTGCTTATTCAAGCAGCGAAGCCAGCAAAATTCTTACGACTTAAAATAAAAGCTGTGAACTGCTTTCGTATTCTTTTCTTTGGTTAAAATTCTCCGGAAATCTTGAAAAGAAAAGTTTTTGCAAGACATTACTAAACTGCGACATCGATCGTTTAAACATATTTATTTTCTGTACAGCATATGAAAACTTTACTTATATAGTAAATATATACAAAAAAGCAAAGGGGAAAGGAAGAAAAATGTTGTTTAAGAAAGGATTTTTATAGTTAGGAAGAGCTGATGTATCGAATTCAATAAAATTTTTATGACGCAAGCAACAATTTATCTAAAATTACTATTCAGAATCATTTACAGGTGATCAAAATATTTCTATCACAAACAGCGACAAATTCTTTTATAAACTATTATAGTTTAAACTAGTTAATTAACACAATGCCCTATAAATTTAAAGTGACCAAAGACCTTAAAAATGACTTTTTGCAATTTTCACCTTAGCAATTTGAAATTTTACAGGCACAAAGAGAAACACTATAGGACATGACACACAAAATTCTAAAGCATTGTATTAATTTATTTATGAGTTAGGGGGGTTAATATAATATAATATTATCGATAAATAACGTTAATGAAAAATGTTCCAGGTGCTCCAAATTTGTTCGAAAGCGTTCCAATTTTTATTATAACTTACTCCAGTCCTTTTGAAACAAAAGTTGGGATTAATCTTGAAGTTTGAGTACGAAATATTAAAATTAATCAATATAGTAATTTAAACTACTAATTTTTTAAATTTGTTTTAGAAATTTTGAGTATTTCAGATTGCTTTAGAATTCTGTGTGTTATCTCCTATAGTGCTACTTTTAATGCCTGTAAAATTCCAAATTGCTAAGAGGAAAATTGCAGAGAGTCATTTTATAGGTCCTGGCCGCCTTAAAATACAAATTTAAAAGCAAATCCAATTAGCAGTTACATCTCAGTCAAAACATCGATTGTCGCTCTTAATTAATAGCAGTAATTACCTACAGCAGTAGCTATGCTATAGGCTATTATAGGAAAGACATTAGATATCATTGAAGTTTATGAGAAAGAGTAGGGAATTGCTTGCTAAATAGCTAAATATACCGTGAAATTTCCTAACTTGATTTCAGTAACATCAAACGAAACCAAAAATGAATTTAACTTATAGAGGAAATTGGAAAATATACATTAGATAATGATTGCTCATTGAATTGATTTGTGCCTTACCTTAAGCGAGTTCTTTTAATTGTATTATACTGAATTGTTATCCGTAACAATCTTAAATTAGTAAGAAAGACATTTAAAATCAAATTAATATACTTTTAAAAAGTAAATTGCTTGTTAAGAAGATTCAAATCTTTCGAATAGAATTGTTATATTTTTACAAATTCAGAAGCAAAACAATTTTTAATAAGTACTTTAATAATAAATCTTGCATTAGCAATTAAATTAATTATTATTCTTATTAGATGGATTATATATGTGCCAAATTATATAACCCATAACGAAATATATATGCTAAGATTTACAAACTTACAAATATTTTGAAAACAAACCTAACATTCCGAAACAAACATAAAAATATTTCAATTCATATCTACTGTCATAGAATATTTTGGTTTTTCTAATTAATTAATTTTTTTTTACTTAATCAGAAATTCTGATTGATTTTATTTAACTACATAAATGTATGCAATTAGAAAAAAATGGTTTTTGTACAGTATTTCTAGAAAAAAAATCCCTCGAAGAATTGAAATTGAATATTTATCAATACTCTTCTGTCAAAAGTCCTAACAGTGATCTGATAAAAATATTGTTGTTATTCATTAAATAATTTACATGAATTAATTAATCAAATTAATTTTATAATATTCATTTCTGATAAATATATTTATTTTATTTAATTATTTTGAATTCTAAAAGTTATTTAATATGTCATTATTAGATTTGGAAAAAAAAGGTTCAAAGAATTAAAATAAAATATTTATTACAATTCTAATTACCTCACATCATTAATAATAATAATATGTCACTCAAAATCATTTAAAGATAAGATTGTAAAAGTCATTAGAAGATACAAAGGAATTTCTTAATTATTATAAGGAAAATGAATGCTCTCACATTAAATTTTCAGTGATTTCCTTACATTATTTTTTATTCATTTTTTATACTTTTTTAGGGTAGATAACATTACTAAATTGTGGGATTTTTAAATGTTTCATATCATAATAAGAAAAATCTCACTTTTTAGTAACAATAATAATATTTTTTTTTACATAGTCACTTTGGAAAACATCTCTACGTTTGTCATAAAGAGGGCTAGTAGAGCATCTTATATATTGCTCCCATTTTCTTCATGAAAGAAAATAAGTAGTTAGAATGAGTAATGACTTTATATTATTTATTTTATTGCGTAACAAAATAATACGCTTCTATGAGTTGTAAATCGGGAATGCTTTCTTTATTGATTTAAAAGAAGGAAAAGTTTCGAAAAAATATGTTTTTTTCCCCCAACATTCTTTTTCATTTAAAAAAAGCAACTGCAACATATCTTCACAGACTCGAAAGGTTTGGCAGTAAACAGAAGGAATCTACTTCCAATTATATTACTTACTTTTCTTTTAAAAATAATGTATTAACGCCCGTCAAAGATTTTAAAACTCTAAGCTAAAACTTGCTATGTGATAAGAAAAAATAAATAATATTGTTGGATGTAAGGTATAGAAAAAGCATGCTTCTTAAAATTATAAGATTTCAAGCTTCAAATTATATTTTTTAAAGAATTAAGTTGCGTTTAGCAATATATATGGGTAATTTTCAATGCTTTTATAAATTTTAGCAAAGGAAACCTTTGAAGATCACCTTTTTCCAGCTTAAAATTTTGAAGCTTTTTTATATTTGCTTCAAATAATGTGAATTGTAATATGTCCTTTACAATGAAAAATATCATTCCGGAAAATAGAATATGGTACAAAGACAGAAATCTTTAGGATATGAGAGAATAGGCCTTTTACACACACACACACACAAAAAACCTCGTCGTAAATGGAATATGGCTTGAATATTTATGGCTTATATTTGTTTTTGTTTCTTTATTCCCCCTTAAAATTTGAAATTGTTTAAAACTTTGCTTCTGCTTCAATATATATATATATATATATATATATATATATATATATATAAAGAGAGAGAGACAAAGAAACTTCTATTTTTAAGCATGCGGTTAATTAAACCTACATACGTATCTCTTCACTTATATGATTTAATATAATAATAACAGTTTAGTTTTATTAGATGGTAGAAAATATGAAATCAACTGGCAATAAGATTCGATCAACTAATAAATTTAACCTGTTTTATTTCAATCTTCTCAACTTGGTTTTTTTTATTTCCATCTACTCTTAAATTAATAAAATGAAAATTCGAATTTCTTATGATAATTTTTCCAATTGAAGTCTTCAGTAATGCTATAATTTTGTTTTACTATTGCATTTCATATTAAATATAATTGAAATTATATATAATATTGTTATCAACCTCACATTAAACTAATTACGACACTAAATAGTTTTGATTAAATAGATAAAGTCAAATTTAAACTTAAAAACAACTAAAAAACAATTGTTAACTCAAAATGTAACATTTTAAAAAGCATTAAAAATCTCCATTGGCAACGTTTATCTAACAAGTTGTAACAGTGCCTGTTGAGCTCAAAAAAATAATATTGACTGAACCACTTTTCTTCAGAAGCAAGAAATCTCTAAATTTATGACAGCCATTAATGTTCATATCTAAAATTGTTTATCTACTAGGCCAGCTCAGCATGTTAAAAGCAACTTTCTATTAAAGACTGATAGTATCTTAGAGAATTAATGTTTACTCTGTCACCTCGATATAGAAGGGAAAGCAGGAAGGGAAAATTTCTACCATTTGTGCTCGGCGTCTAGTCTCATTATGTTAAGCCCTTATACTTATTACGAATAATGATCATAATAGAGCAAAGATATGGCCGTAAAATTAAACCCAATAAAGAAAGAGAAGTTATTAAGATTATTAAATTCTTTTATCAAAGAAGGAAATTACTTTTTCCATTGTCAAAATGCACATATAAAATGAGAAATTCACTGAAATGCAAAAGGCAAAACTTTTGCCTCAAAACAGAAATAGATTCCATTTGGTTGAGTTCACTTTAGGCGAATAATCAATAATATAATGCCACAATTCATTGTAATCACTGAGAGGATAATCAAGGGAAATTTTATTGGATCATTTTCTTTTATTGAATTACAGAAGCTGAATATTGCTTTGTCACTTAATATCCGGTATTTTAATCATGCTTTGTACTGGATACAGTGCTAAAATTGTGTAATTCGTATTTTTTCTGAGGTTGGAATTTCCTTATACAGTTTACATTAAAGGGCAAAAATATGGTTAAAAAAAGACAACATAAGGTATTGTAAAATTTTTAAACATAAACGTTTTTACAGATATGTATTTGTAATATTTACTTTGCATAGATGCCGTTTTTTTGGCACAGTAGTAGCGTGTCTTCCTCGTGATGTGGGGATCCAGGTTTCGAGTCCCGGATGAGGACTGTACCCCCCTGTAAAAAGGGGCTGTGCAAGCGACTGTGATGAGTGTGTAGCTACAATCGAATTCTTGGCCCTAGTTGGCTCTATTTGAAACAAGAGACACTTACATTCGAATTAAAATATGTGGATGTATCAGTGGGGCATGTCCATGGAAAGCGCCATAAGTAAAAAACAAGAACAATTTGCATAGATAGGGAGTTATGGTGAGAAGGGACTTCTTGTATGTCATTCTATTTCATAAAAAAGATACGAAACAACATTGCACAATAAAAACTTTATATAGTTGTTTATCCCTTCGAATTTTCTTATTGGTTTTGATTATATTTTGTGTACTTGCTTTAACTATGAAATCAGATATTTTTTATCATATTTTTTAGATTTAGTACAGCTTACTGAATTTTTAAAACACAAATTATTCCACAAACCGAAAAATCAGTTAAAAAAGAAAAGATAATATCATTATTTATTCGCATACAAAATATCTTGTGTTGAATAAAAACTAAGTGATGACTTTGGGGTGGTCATGGAGAAGATTACCAAAACAATCATCTGAAGGTAAGAATGAGTAATTTGGAATCAAATTGCTAACTGCATAATAAATGAATATTATGGTTTCTAGTATGATTTTAGAGCTAAACTATAGCTCTGGATAAGACATAAATTGCATAGTAGAAGGAACATAGTTAATGGGGGGAAAATGTCATATAACCTTTATCTGTATGAGGTAGAATAACCTTATTTAACTCACGTGTAGTGCTATATTTTATGGAAAAATTTCATGAAAACTTTTGATAAGTTTAATCTTGATTTTGTATAATGAAGATAAATGGAGAAACTATCTTCAGATAGCCAAAGAAGACAGCGCATGAAGGATTTCATTTTATGGATATTTTGAATTTTTAGACTGAAAGGTTGTGACATCATTTGCACTCGGTTTCATGAAATTTATAAACAATCGAAAGTTAAATATTCTGCTGATTGAATTAACAACATTCATCAATTACAAAATTAGTTGTTATAGGAACTTATATGTTATTTTTTTCGCCATTATTTATGCCGTTTTCTTGAAAGCTTTTGCAATACTAGTAAAGAAAAATCACTGTTATTTTATCTGTAAACTTAAATGACAGAAAACCAATTGCAGAATAAATGGGATAATCATGCCGTTGTAGATTTCATCTGGAATTTGCAAACAGACGTGATTAGAATGCTGACACAAAAATAACAAAGAGAAAGAAATATTTTGAGTTGAAGAAAAGGACTTTTTTCTTTGTATTAATCATTCCCTTTTGTAATTTTCAGTTAAGTTTATGTAGGTGCACAAGAGTATTGTGCTTTAAGTCATTTAAATTGTTTCACATACTTAAAAAAGAAGCTTTAAAATTATATGGCCAAAACTTTTTAATGGAATATAGGGTAAGACTAACTAACCAACATAAAATGACTACGTTTGTTTTCCTTATATGGAATACACTTAAAATCAAGTTATATGCCCCCAACATCGTATAAACCCATTAAGACGAATTTATTTTTCAAAATATAAATTTTTTTATTTATATTTTGATATCGAATTCTGATTTGATTTTGAGAGAATCATTATTATAAAAATTTACATATTGGGTTAAAACGTGAAACAAAAAATATGCCTTTACCGGCCAATTTAACAAAATATAGGTTATTTCCCATTTTCAATAATTATATAACCAATATATATTAAATGTAGGGCACTTATTTCTTATTTAAAGGATTAAGAATAATTTATGGGAATATAAGAATATACTTTTATTTATATAGATATGTTATTTATAAATAAACTACACTTAAGAATAATTTAAGGGAAATTAAGAATGATTTATGTATTTTAATTTTTAATTTTATTAATTTAATTTTGAGTTAAACACATTCGAAGTATTAAATTTTCACGAACTTTCAAAGTAAATTTTATTCACACTGTATAATGAAAAGATAAATTTCTATATTAGAAAACCATTTTTTTTTACAAAAATTCTCTCGTAATATGAAATTTTGGTTTATATTATCAAATTTTAAAGATTTTAGAAGAGCATATCAATTTTTATACTAATATAAAGTAGTTTTAGTTTTACCATTTTGAACCAAAATGAATTTTTGTTTCCATGCAAGATCATTCATTCAATAATAAACCTCAAAGAGCAAAGAAATAATTAATCACTGTGCAGAAAAATTAACGGTGTGAATTAAAGTACATGGGAACCAGGCTCAGGCAAACGATTAAAAACTTCGATGCCGCCTTTAGAAAACAACATATAATTTCGTCAATACTTATATAGGAAGCATTATTTGAAAACACCTATTAAATTTGAAACGGTTTAGTTAATATTTGAATATTAAATTTTGAAATCCTTAAATTAAAATTATATTTCAGAAATAAAAAAAATCTTTTCGCTTATCTATTGTCAATGCTTAACTGTTGCTCGCCTCTTGTAAATTTATGGCATAAAAAATAAAGCATAATAAACACACAGAAAAAAAGTATTCGAAGTGAGTACAATTTTCATTTGTTGATCACATTATTAGATTTGTTAGGTAGCGTAAATGCTTCTTAGAATTAAATGAATATAAAAAAAATCTAAAACGTCAGGAAATTATACTTTTGAAAATTTATTTTCCGTTTTATGTTTCGAATTTGAATTTATATCAATCCATGCAAAGCAAGTCTGTTAACGACTATTCTTCAATAACATTTTTAGAAATTTTAGGGCGTAAATCGTTATTCTCAAAGAATTATATAGTTTTAGTTTTCATACTTTACTTTAAAGTGTGTATTGTGACTTCAATCTTACTGGTTGTAAGATTGCTTATAAAGGATTTTATAAGACGGTTTTATATAATAATTCTTTAAATACGACGCTTTAACACAATACTGAATTTTCTAAAATTCTAAAATTTATTTTGTCAATTTACCGTTTTATTTTTCTAAACTCGTTTTAGTGATTTACACTTTCTTTATACAAAGTCTGAAGGTCTTAAGAGAATTAAAAAAAGAATCAAAATCCTAAATAGATAAGTATTACTTTCTGAAATATAATCCGATAACGCATGAATAACAGACTTTATATAAAAAAATTAGTTTCACTATGAAAGTAGATCATCTACTATATGGTTCCAGCTTTAGAAAAAAATATAGGCATTTACATTGTAAAGAATATTTTTCTTTAATAATACTGGATTTTTAAGTATTACTGAAGGCTTCAGCTTTATTTATGTAGTTACCACAAAATTTAATATTTATGTAATTTAAAGCCATTTTGAGTGATAGAAGTTAAAGATTATAAATTAAAAGAATGACAAAAATGTTCGAAATAATATAATTTGTCTCATTTTTAGAAAATTTATTATTTTTATTTTATTTATTTATATTTTGCAAAATACACTTTTTCCTTCTAAATATTGCCAAAACCACACAACTTACTAGAGAACTTTATATTCAAATTTTTTTATTTAAATATAGAAAGCCTTTTATATGTACCTATTTTTAGAAAATAATATTATTAAGTGCTTAAGCAGTTTTTTTTCTTTCAAATTTTAAAAGTAGAAAAAAGAATACTATTAAGATATATTACTTTCATACGGTGAAACAAGGACTATAATTGGCAGTAAAAGCTTTTTAATAATAGCATTCTTTGATAAACTACTTTAATCAATTTTTAATAAATAATTTAATTTAATTGCATGCATTTTAATAACCTTGGTGATAATTTATAATGAAATCAATAGAATCTATTAGCATTTTTATTATATGTATTTAGATATTTTAGAACTTAATTACGTTTGATGTTAAAATATAATTCTACTTTACTAGTAGTATATTCTATCATCACCGTATTATTAATTATTAGTAATATCATTAAAGAATAATTTTATGCATAACATTTTAAAGTTAGAGAAATGTATTTTTAATTATTTCTATTTTATGTTTTCGCAATTTCTAATGTATATGATTATAATTTTTAAAATTATTTTCTAATGTATAAAATTAATATTTTTTTAAACTTTCAGCTATTAATGTATACTAGAAAATCCATACCATTCATTTCAACGATATATCTTAAAAACAAATTTATAGTTCATCGTCTAAGAGTTCTCATGAAGCAACAGGGGAATTTCCATTTATTTGAATAAATGAAATACTTTTACCTCTAGAACCATAAATTATGAATTAAATTTACATTAAGGAAATGAGAGGCATTAAACATTTATATTATAAAGAATAAAGTAGAAATAAGTTCTGAATAAATATAATTTACAGAATGAATTACTATTTCTAAGATTTTAAAGAACACATAAAATTATATTCTTTTATTAAAATAATTGATTGCTTAAATTATTGATTCATTTAAGGAAATGTTCTATTCCAAAATAAATAGCATTATAAACTATCTTAAGGATTATCAAAATCTATAATCTTTAATTATTAAATAGATCGAGATTTTTTATTCGATATTATATAGTGTAATTAAACAATGTTCTTAGTGTATCTAGTCTTCATAATGAATAACATAAGAGGTCATATGAAATCTTTTGGAGATTTAATATTTAACTGAATTTTTAAGCTTAAATTATTAGATGACTTTCAGATAACTTAAAATAAATTAATTTTATCAGCAGTCAAAGAGCAGCTGGAAGGAAAAACACACTGTAAACATCATATACGATTTTCACGTTATAGTATATAGTGTATCCAAGCTATACTCCTACCGAGTCAGATGCCATGTTTATTACTTGATGGGGTCAACGACGAACAACCCATCTAAAACGAAGAAATGATCGACACTTGATGATGTTGGACTCTTGCAAACCACTTAAGCCGTTATAGAGCAACATAGCAAAACGCCATCCTGTGCCCCCGGTGCCTATAACGCTAAGTTATTTAACCAGTTGGATGAGCAAAAGATGGGAGAGAGAGAGAGAGAAAAGGAAAAAATTTGTTAAATGAAATAAAGAGACGATGCAGCATTCAGGGATTTCCAGAGAGAATGCCATTGGTGTCATATCTTACACGAATCTGTTCAATTTTTTTGCTGGAGTTATAACTGGATAGAGGGGACAAGAATACTGAAAAAAATGGTGATTATGGGTTGAACTTACTGATAAATTAGATAACCAACTGAAAATGGAGGAAAATTGACAAATTAAATTGTGAACATATGCTTGGAAAATAAACAATCGCTATAGAGTCAGAAATACGTAGCGTCCATCCGAGGTCTGGGGTCTTTATTTCCATCATGAGATCTGCACTTTTAAGGGACTTTATAAGTTATAATTTCGGTTGATTTTCAAAAGTGGAATTCTGGTCTCAACTATTGTAGGTTTTCAAGAGGTCTTGTTATTTATGAATATGATTAACTATGGAGTTGATTTTGCCACTGGAAAGGGTATTTGATGCAACCCTCCTGTACCATTCTTCTTCGGGACTTCTTTCTGGCTTTCTCATGTGCCATGAGAGAGTGAGTAGGCATTCTGTGGCATAGTGAATTGGAGATCCTATTTCCCCAAAGGCACAATAAGGAGAGAAGACTAAATGGAATCTGTATAGGTATGTCGCGAATGGGCCGTGTCCAGTGAAGAAAAAGACATTCGCTCTGTTTAAGTTGGTTGCTTAGTAACCAACTACAAAAATACAAAAGATAAAAACTTTGACAAAATGTAAGTAACATAATATTTAATGACTAATATTTTAAGGCGTTCTTCGACACCAAGGGATATCCGATGTTTTGCCCATTTTAAATCTATTTTCTAGTCATAGATATGGCGACACATAGTTTGCATAAACATAGGCATAGAACCTATAGTATCATTTTTACTCACCTTGTAATAAGCACATATAAATTCTAATTAAAACTGTTATCAAAGTTTTGAAACGAATCAAAATGCACACTTTCATTTCAAAGATTTACTATTGAGTGAGAATTTTATGTATATACTGAATGATGGAAAGCAGCTAGCAATAATATTTTGCGTTTTAAATCGTGGCAAGGATTTTAAAACCTATTATCATGGTATAAGAGACATGCAGGCAAATATTAGACATTAATTGCATTTAAAGTAAGCAAACGACTTTTTATATTAAGATCCCATACTGAAAATTCTTGTGGATTGGATACTAAAGCTGAATGTGGTATTCTTTGCAATGTGAGATTTCATAAAATGTGCATCATGTACAATAAAGTTTTCCATATGCCTATATTCAGTAGTTGATCCTTGGTGTGCCAGATCCAAAACGAAAGATCCATGCTCACAATTATCCTTCCATTTAGCGGTAAACAGTTAAAAGAAAAGAGGCATGAATGTATCATATCTAAGTAATCATTTAACTGTTTAAATCCTTAGAACTCATATGATGTAAAAATAATTCCTACTTTCTAACTTTTTTCTTATAATTTTATAATTTTAAACATTTCACTTTTAAACTTTTTGCCCATTAAAAACT
>JAOUZG010046449.1:48890-96458 GCA_026289955.1 Argiope argentata | reverse complement strand
AACATTTACAAAAATAACGTGTTTAATTTACTATACAATCGACGAGTTACCAAACATTTAATTTTTTGGAAAATTGCTGGGCACATCTAACAAATTATGTCAGATATATGATCACTTCTATACACGCTATTCGGATGGTGTCTAATGGTTTTATTTACATTCAACAGTTATTCACTGGGTAACAATGCGTGAATCTTCCTGCATTTCTTAAAACAATTACTTTTCATTTTTAATTATTTGTCAGATGGATTTGGAGTTGACATACTTTTTACTTAATATGATAGGAATAGTTATTAAAGAATTAGTAAATAAATCACACTTATTTTAAAACGTATACCTAATGTAGGGAGAAAAAATGGTTTTAATTAAAAATGATAATCTATGTAAAAATGAACTGCGTTTAGTCATGAGCATCAATCTCATCTCTTTAAATAATTGGTCAGATCTCAGCAATTTTTAGGTTGGTTGGTTGGGTTTTATTGGCGCAAGAGCCAAGCTGCGCCAGACATATAGTTAAATTAATTTCATAAGCAGTTTAAAATCCACATAAAAAATAATTTTCCTAATTTTTTTTTCAAATTCTGTGAGAGATATCGTCAGTAAAAACAGATATTGGAGTAAAGACGATTTAAGAAGCAATAAAATCAAAATAGAATTATAGAAACCAATCAGCTTCAAAAAACGAAAAATATTTATGCGGGAATATTCACCCACTAAGTCTAGAGGAGTTAATGTTGATGACGAAGAAAACAAATGATTACGGTGAGAAGTAAATGAAGGGCACTGTATTGAAATGTGTAAAACGGTGATATCCACATTGCACGTCGGACATATCGGTGTCTCATTTCCCAGCAACAAATGTTTGTGGGTGAAACGAGTGTGTCCTGTGCGAAGACGAGTGAGCTTTACATCAATCTCTCGCATAGGTAGAGGAGGCCACAATCCAACTGAATGTTTTATCGAGTGAAGCTTATTATGGGTCTGTGTATCCCAGTCATTCTGCCATAATTTATTAATAAACTTTGAAAAGGTTCTCTTCGCATCTACATATACAAGAGGGCGCTGCAGAAACGAAGAGGCGTCTTTTGCAGCCTCATCCGCCAACTCATTTCCAAAAATACCGACATGGCTCGAAATTCAACAGAAAATTATATCGAAACCCTTATGGTAAAGGGTACCTAAAGAGTTTAAAATATCAGCAGCAACTGGGTAAATTCGATTGTTAAAATTAGAAAGGATTTTCAAGGCACTCATACAATCAGAATAAATACAAAATTTACGTTGGGTAGAAAAGTCAATATGCTGGATTGCACAAAAAATGGCTGTTAGTTCAGTAGTAAACTCTGAGTTATGCAGACGATGACTATGAATAGCAGATCGACAGATTATGCCACAACCAGCATGTTCATCTGCTTTGGAACCGTCAGCGTAAATCGTTGTGTAATTATAATGATTTCGATGAGAATGAAAATTTGCTGAAAAACAATCGGAGCTATTGTGGATTTGTCAAAGTCAGAAAATGGATTCAAGAAGTGAAAAACGGGTATATCCCAAGGTGGAAAAACCAAAGGGTCATTAGTTTGGAAGGTAACGCTGCTCAGGTTCGAATCGTGTACAATGCTTTTGATCCTCTCACTGAAAGGCAATGCGTGACAGGAACGAGCTCCATGAAGTCTGCGAAGGGAAACAGGAAACTGAATATGACAAAATAACATTATGTAGAGATTTTCTTTCGGCGTAAATCAAGTGGTAGTTGATGGCATAGAACATAAAGGCTCTTCACAGGTGAAGTGCGGAAAGCTCTTGAGCAAATTCTTAGAGCCTCGTGATGTGTGGCATCCAGTCTGTGTAAAAAAGAAGATCGGGCAGATCCATGCACCATGCATGCATGATCAATGCGAGATAAAATAACAGCATTGTGGATGCGAAGGAGGGATGTACGATCAGCGCCCCAAGATGTACAAGAGAACACTTTTAGGATATTTAAGGACCTTTCACAATTTTTCCGCAATTGCAAGATATGCGGGAGGAAAGTGAGTTTCTTATCGAAAACCACTCCTAAAAATTGCATTTCATCAATAACAGGAAAACTAATATTTCTTACTGTCAGGATGGGATCCAAATAAATGTTCCTCTTTCTACAAAAATGGAATCACTTGCTCTGCAATTTTTAGGTAATCCTAATGCAGATGATGCCCTTTTTATAAATAGGTTTTGCGATCGTACCTATTTTTAAAATCTTACAAAAATATAAACGTCAAAATCTGTAAGAAATTTTCTCTCTTTCTTTATTCATAAATAGTAGCCTTAGGCGAGCATCTGGTTCACCAATATTAATGCCAACTAAAGGGTTCAATCAATTATTTTTTTTATATAACTTGGTCTCATAATAAGTTTTTCAGCAAAATATTTTTTAAGATTCAAATTTCGTAAGTCATTTATATCACTTATACTATTATGGAGGCCTTAAGCAGTCCTGATGTTTGAACACTGCCTCTCTGTCTGATTTTCTATTAAAGCACGTAATATTCAAATTTAAATTAAAGGGGAAATGATGAAACTGCAATAAATGCAAAAACATTTTTACTCAATCCAAGCGTGTCTTTAAATAAAACTGAGAACTGAAAGCAGAGTAGTCCGACATTGAAGTCTTATGCTCACTACAGAAATTGAAACATTATATATATTTTTATAATTTATAACATCTCAAGGAATTATTCAGCAAACATTTCACAGATCAAATGAAACATTCAGTTTTTAATTTTATTTTTAGATGTAAATTAATGCTCTCAATAAAAAAAAAATTTTAGGTTTATAAATATATTTCAAAAAATTATGGTTTCAATTCCCTTGGTCTTATAGATTCATATTTGTAACATTTTTTTAAATATTTCAACTTCTAAATAAATAAATAAACATTTCTATCTTCTGCAATCAGAGCTGAACAATCATCATTTTCATAATCTAGGTCAATTATTCTAGAGTAACCCTGATTGGCCTCTTTGAGAACTTGATAAAGGGATCTAAAATCGCCAGTTGATATCGAATAATATTAAAATTTTCATAGGTAGATAAGCTTTCCTGATTAGTTAAGTCGATTGTCTTGCTACTTTTTTTTGTTTTAAGGACTTATTGTCTCTAGAATATTTTGTTAAATATGATTCAAAGAGCAGACGATATATGTAAAAAATTAAGTCGTAGTTCATCAGCATTGTTTCTCTCAATCTATTAATTATACATTTCACTAAGGCCATTTGTTAAGAGATGTATGTCTATCACAAAACGTTAACAAATTAGATGTTGGAAGTCCGATTTCATAAGATGCCTTGTAGATGTTAAGCCACATTTTCCTTAAATAAAACTGTTTAATTGAATTAGTAATATATGCATTATAAAATATTATAGAAAAAGTTTCCATGCATTTATTTTCGAAAAAAATCATATTCCATATTTGTTTCATTTCATACAGACACGTGTTGAAACATATTTTTATATGTTTATTTTAGAATGATAGTTGATTTATTTTTTCTCATGTGAGAACATGATATAGTTTTGGTTAGAAAGTTTTGATGTCTCCGAAATATGCGGGTAAAAATATTTTTATATGCTTTTGCAAATTTTACATTGTTAATTATTACGTATGCTTGTTTGAAAGAAGATAATATAAGACAATAAGAGATAAGAGCAAAAAATATTTCAACCTACTTTTACCAGGATTGAATTATTAATTATTACTTATGCTTCTTAGAAAGCAGATACGTTCTCAAATAGTTGGCCTGCTTTTACCAGTTTAACTTTAATTTTGCGAATGCCTGTTTGAGAGCAGATGCGTTTTTGTTTCGCATGATTCATTAAAATGCGGAGATAAATTACAATCACAAAGGCGAATTCTTTGATTTGCACAATATATTTTCTTCACATAAGTAAAAGTAACTATTTAAAACATGTCTAATTGTTTTAAAAATTAAAAAAAAACATGAATGCAAAATTTTTTTACTTCTGCTTAATATCAATTCCTTTTTGTTCGTCGTTTTTTTGAAATGACGTCATCTTTTAGATCGTTTAAGATTTCTTGCTTTTAAATAATTAATCTCGCTCTCAGAAGATTATCGCTTTGTACTTTTCTAAAAATTCTTTTTCAGTTTTAACTGTCGAACTTTCGCAATATATTTTAATATTGTATTTTTATTTATTTTAATTCATTAATTGGATTAATAAGTTTGAGATTGCAAACGATCAAGAAAAACTTTCTCTTCGTTGATTGTTTAAGAAATACCACATTTCCAATTTATTTCATTTCATATAATCACCTAAGGAAAATTACATTTTTTGGAAGTAATTAACTTAGTTTTTTTATAAGAACTTCTGAAAATGTGATGGCAACATATTATTAAAAGCTAATTTTTTTAGATACTCGTGAAGATAATTTTATTTTTATTTTATGTGAACTAAATTGTTGAAAAATACGATTAAATTAAATGTTTAAAAATTTATTAAAAGTAGAATTTTAATTTATAGGTCAAAACGTCAGTATCATTGAAAATCTAGTTTTTTGAGCTTTAACTTGATGCAAAAATCAATTTTGTGCTGTAATTATTTCCGAAATTATAACCGAATATATATAGCGAAAAAATTTTATATATTATATATACCGAAAAAATGTTACAATTTATTTTATTTTATTTTTTATTAAGTGTTTAATTAAAAATTCAAAGAAAGGGCTCGGAGGTGCCCATTCCCGGCTCCCAAGGTATACATATACCAAATTTGGTAGCTGTAGGTCGAACGGTCTAACCTGTACAGCGCCAACACACACACACACATTGTGCTTATAATAAGTAAAGATTAAAAAAATCTAAAACAAAGGCAAGACTAATTGTAGTTATAGCACAGTGAATAATTTTCAGAGATCCAAGCAACAAGCAAAGGCCTTTTAATACTTTATAAAAACTTATAAATACTCATCTTGTACAAGAAGATTTCTCACTCTAAAAATTAAGCAATGGAATGAAAGTTAATTCGTAATACAGCCTTGCAATGTGAAAAAAAAGTAGTTGTAGAATTTTTACAGAATTCTTTTTCCTGTGAATGTTGTATTTTATGCATTTAAACCGCAAAATATTTGTAAATAATCACTGCCGTAGCAGAAATGTTATGTATATCGAAATTCTGATTAAGTTGGAATTAATACTGATTAATTAGTACTTGTAAAGCAATGGATTATTTACTGGCGTCAGCAAAAATTTTTATCTTAGAGCTAAATTAGTCAGTGACTAATTTGATACACTTAAACACTTATGATGTCATAAATGAATAAATATAAGTTACATATTACAAAAGTGCAATAACTGAAACTAAAATAGAATTTTAAAAAATCCAAACGATAACCTGTTGAGCGCGAGATTAATTATTTAAAAGTAAGAAGTCGCAAAATAATAATAATAAAAATAAAATATTAAAAGATGACGTCATTTCATAGAAACGAGGAACAAAAAAAAGCGATCGATAATAAGTTGAAGGAAAATATCATAAACTCTTAATTCTTTCTGTTGAAGTAAAAAAATATGTTTGCATGTTCTTTCTAAGATTTAAAACAATGAGACATGATTTTTAGTTGTTACTTTTATTTATATGAAGGGAATACATTGTGCAAATCAAAGAAATCTTCATGAATGTAATGAATCTCACCATTGTAATGAATGATATCGAAATGAAAACACATCTGCTTTCAAAGAAGCATACGTAATAATTAATGCAATAATGGTAAAAGCAGGTACAAATATCTTTTACCTGTATACTTTGGAAACATCAAAACCTTCTAACAAAAGCAATATCATGTTCTCACATGAAAAAAAAACAATAATCATTCCAAATTAAACATATAAAAATGACATTTTCGGCACGTGTCTGTATAAAATGAAACAAATATGAAACATGATATTTTTGGAAAATACCTGCAATGAAAAATTTTCTATGATATTTTATAATACATATATAACTAATTCAGTTAAACTATTTCATTTAAGGCAAATATGGCTTAATATCTACAAGGAATCTTCTGTAATCATCTGTAATCATCTTCAACATCTATTTATTATTTTTTGTGCTAGACATACATGTCTTAACAAATGGCCTTAGGGAAATATATAATTAGTAGATTGAGGGAAAAAATGCTGATGAACTACGACTTTTTAATTTTTAGATATATCATCCGCTCTGAGAATCATATTTAACAAAATATTCTAGAAACAATAAGTCCTTAAAATAAAAAAGTAGCCCTCCAATCAACTAAATAAATCATCAAAGCTGATCGACCTATGAAAATTTCAATATAACTATTCGATAAAAACTGGCGATTTTAGATCACTTTACCAAGATCTCCAAGAAGCCAATCAGAGTTACTCTAGAATAATTGACCCAGATTATGAAAATGATGATTGTTCTAAACTTGCAATATTCTTAACTGAATAAATCAGCCAGATTTGATCGCAAATGATAGAAATGTTTATTTATTTATTTAGAAGTTGAAATATTAAGAATATTTTACAGAATATGAATCTGTAAGACAAAAGGAATTTAAACCATAATTCTTTGAAATATAGTTATAAACCAAAAAAAATTATTGAGAGCATTTATATACATCAAAAAATAAAATTAAAATCTGAATGTTTCATTTAATCTTTGAAATTGTTGCTGAATAATTACTTGAGATAGTATAAATTATAAAAAAATTATAATGTTACAATTTCTGTAGTGAACATAAAAGTTCAATGTCGGATTACTCTACTTTCAGTTCTCGCATAATCATTATAGCATAAGTGAATTATATGACTATCAAAATTTGCTTAAACATATTTTGATGAAAAACGTATTATGAGGCCACGTTATATATATAAAAAATTGATTGAACCATTTCTTATGCATTGATACTGGCGTTCTGATCTGTCACCAAAGGTGGCTAGTCTTTATCTTTACTTATAATAAAGCACAATGTGTGAGTGTGTGTGTGTGTCTGTTGGCGATGTACAGGCCAGACCGTTCGACCTACAGCTACCAAATTTGGCACATGTATACCTTGGGTGCCGGGAATGTGTCCCTCGGAGCCCTTTTTTGAACTTTTAATTAAAATTTGAATAATTAAAAAAATAAACCAAATTTTGACGTTTTATCGCTACAACTTCCGAAAATATTACAGCACAAAATTGTTTTTTACATCAAGTTAAAGCTAAAGAAATTAGCTTTTCAGTGATACTAAAGTTTTGACCTATAAATTAAAACTCTATTTTTAATGAATTTTTAAACATTTCAATTTAATCGTACTTTTTAACATATTATTTCTCTTTGAATAAAAATAAAATTTTATCTTCACGAAGATCACAAAAAAAATCAGCTTTTTATAAAATGTCGCCATCACATTTTCCGAAGTTCTGATTTAAACAAGTTATTTACTACCATAAGTAAAACAGAAAAATATAATTTTCATCACGTGATCATATGAAATGAAATAAATAGGAAATGTGATATTTTTTTAACAGTAAATGAAAGAGTACATTTTTATTAATCGTTTGCAACATCAAAATTAAGTATTCCATTAAAGAATTAAAATAAATAAAAAAAAATAAAAATATATTACAAAAGTGCGAGAGTTAAAACTGAAAAAGTATTTTTCGAAAAGCACCAAACGATGATCTTCTGAGAGCGAGATTAATTATTTAAAAGCAAGAAATTTCAAACGAACTTTGAAAATGACGTCATTTCAAAGAAACGACAAACAAAAAGCAATTGATAATCAGTAGTAGTAAAATATTTTTGCATTCTTTTTTTTAAACAATAAGACATGTTTTGAACTGCTACTTTTACTTATGTGAAGAAGATATTTTGTGCAAATCAAAGAATTCGCCTTCGTGATTGTAATTTATCTCCGCATTTTAATGAATCATACGAAATAAAAACGCATCTGCTTTCAATGAAGCATACGTAATATTAAAGTTAAACTGGTAAAAGCAGGTCAGCTATTTGAAAATGCATCTTCTTTCAAACAAGCATAGGTATTAATTAATAATTCAAAATTTGTAAAAGCAGATAAAATTTATTACCCGTATATTTCGGAGACATCAAAACTTTCTATCCAAAACAATATCATGTTCTCACTTGAGAAAAAATAAATCAATATCATTCCAAATTAAACATATAAAAATGTCATTTTCGGCACGTGTCTGTATAAAATGA
The DNA here is from genome assembly GCA_026289955.1 of Argiope argentata. NCBI lineage: Eukaryota > Metazoa > Arthropoda > Arachnida > Araneae > Araneidae > Argiope > Argiope argentata. The sequence continues at coordinate 88,229 of JAOUZG010046449.1, read as the reverse complement.
AACAATGAAATATGATATTCTTGGAAAATAAATGGATAGAAACGTTTTCTATGATATTTTACTATACATATATTACTAATCAAATTAAACAGTTTTATTTAAGGCAAATATGGCTTAACATTTACAAGGCAACTTCTATAATCAGAGCCCAACATCTAATTTCTTAATTTTTTTGGAGAGACTTACATCTCTTAACAAATGGTCTGAGTGAAATGTAAAATTAGTAGATTGAGAGAAAAAATGTTAATAAATTAAATTTTTACATACATCATCTGCTCTGTGAATTATATTCAACAAAATATTCTTTAGACAATAAGTCCTTAAAATAAGAAAAGTGGCACTCCAATCAACTAAATCAATCATCAAAGCTGATCGATCTATGAAAATTTAAATATAACTATTCGATAAAAATTGGAGATTTCAGATCACTTTATCAAGATCTCAAAGAAGCCAATCAGAGTTACTCTAGAATAATTGGCCTAGATTATGAAAATGATGATTGCTCTAAACTTGCAATATTCAGAACGGAATAAATCGGCCAGATTTGAAGATGATAGAAATGCTTATTTACTTATTTAAAAGTTGAAATATTAAGAATATTTTACATAATATGAATCTATAAGACCAAAGGAATTTAAATCATATTTTTTTATATATGTTTATTAACCTTAAAAAATGTCATTATTGAGAGCATTTATATACATCTAAAAATAAAATTAAAAACTGAAGGTTTCAATTAACCTGCGAAATTTTTGCTGAATAATTCCTTGAGATCCTACAAATTATAAAATATGTATATATAATGTTTCAATTTCTGTTGTGAAGATAAAACTTCAATGTCGGACTACTCTGCTTTTAGTTCTTAGCTTTATTTAAAGACATGCTTGGATTGAGTAAAGAGGTCTTAATGTTAATTGAAGTTTCATCATTTCCACTTTAATTTAAAACTGAATTTTACGTGCACTGATAGAAAATCAGAGAGAGATGCATAGTTCAAAGATCAGGACTGCTTAAGGCCTACATAATAGTATAAGTGAATTGTATGACTATCGAAATCCGAAGCTTAAAAATATTTTGCTGAAAAACTTATTATGAGACCAAGTTATATAAAAAATTATTTAACCCTTTAGTCGGCATTAATATTGGTGAACCGACTGGTTGCCAAAGGCGGCTAGTTTATAATATTTAGAACAAAAAAAAAGACTATTGAAATTTTTTTCCCAAAAAGAAGTATTAAGGGAAAAAGATAAAATACTAATTAGAAAACAAAATGAAATATATGAAAACAAATTTCGAGTTATCATGTGAGAACGTTATTTTTTCAATAAATGAATTTAAGTCATTAACCAGTTTAACCGGTTTCATATAATCCCGAGACTTCCCTATTGGTCTCTATCCCTCTATTATATATATATATATATATATATATATATATATATATATATATATATTCAAATTTTTGTTTTCAATTTTTCTAGCTGGCAAGCTCAGTTTTGTATTTCGACAGATGAAATATCTTGAGATGAAATAACAGCTTTGATGCCATGGATCTACATCAACCTTACAAAAACGTATCGTCTGTCAAAGAAGTATTCTTAATAATAAAGCAATAGTGGCAAAAGAGGGTGAAATTTTTAAAAAAGGCATATGCTGTCAAAGAAACTTATGTAAAAGCCAAGTAAAATTAATTTTTGCCCCTAAATTTCAGAGGCATCAAAAAATCCTAACAAAAATAACATGATTTTCACAGGTGATAATAAATGGAATAGGCCAAATTAATAAAATAATAATATATCATTTCTTTCAGTAGAAATTATTAAAGGAGTCGAGATTCCAGTTTCGTTTATATTGATATCGTGTCACCATTTCTCAAAATGTACAGCGGATGTCATCTGTGGATCACGTGACATTTTTATTCTAGCTGGTAGCTGAAATAGATGGAAAATGTGTTGAATGCCTTTTAATATAATAAAATCTATAAACTCTAGTAAATAAATGCAAAATGTGTCATTAATCAAGGAGCTCCCTTTGGTTAAGAAACTTAACGCATATTTTTTCGCTCAAATAAATTTACACGCCTTTTTCACGACCTAAAAATATTCCAAATGCATTAGCTTCGTCTACCCACAACATATAGAGAATATTATTGTCTCACAGCCACCTTACCCACTCGCATGACTCGTAATCTTTAGCACGCCGCCATTGCTTGTCTTGGCGCGCTTGCATGAGAAATCGCAAAAGCTAAGAGCCTCGTTGTCGAAGACGGCTTCATTTTCTGCACATATATAAACATTTCCTTATTTTCTCGTGGTAATTGCAACTGACACTTACTAATAGACAATTATGAGATCTATGAACGACGTGTCAGTTTCGTGGATGTTGACGTCACGTACATTTTTAATACATTGTTTCTCAGGCACGCGATTCATTTCGGCAACTTCAGTGACGGCGGGGAATTTTCATCCCTCTATACTCTAGTAATGTAAGATAAGTGCTCATAATCTGAGGTTCGAGTAATGTGCCTTCGCTTGTTTTGTGCATAGACTTTCTGAAATAAAAAAAATCCAATTAAAACAGCATTTCAGGCATTCAGAAGTAAGGTTATTTTTTATCAATTCAATATTGGGAAGTGAAAATGTTAGGATAAAATTGGGGAGGAAAAATGTTAAGAAAAGTTATAAGGGAATATGAATATGAAAATCTTGTTCCTAAAGTTTTGTATTTTGATGTAAAACTTGAAGAATAATTGAAGTAATAAAAGAAAAATTACCGAAAAAATAACAATCATAATGAGAAGAAAAACAACTATTTAATTTTTTTCTGTTACAGGGCAATTACTTATTTACTTTCGTTTCTTTATTTACAGTTTTCCCCTCTTTCAACTCTTAAGTTAATCTAAAGCAAAATCTCTTACTCTGAAACTACGTGCTCTCATGAGTGAAATATATAAATATTTTAAAATGTGAATTAACGTATTCGAGAGTAACTACCATCAAAAACAGTCCAGTTCTCGATTACAGCAATCACTAACAACTCATTAACACATCACAATGCCTTACTCGAATTGTAAAATACGTTTAGGGACTGTCATGATTGTACCTTCGGTAACGATGGCCATCGAATGCGTTAGAATTCTCAGCTCTCTCAACTCAAATATGGAATTTGACAGTTAAGACGAGGAAAAATAACCTATTCGAGCTGCTTCATGTTTTCAGATAAGGGTACTTGAATTTCCTTGGGATAATTATCTATTTATCCATAAGCAATTGCTGAGCATAAAATCTTATGGAAATGCTGTTCTATAAATGCACTGGATGAAAATCCTATTCACTAACAGAGTTTAGAGCTAAAGATTTTAACAAATGGAAAAGAAGAATAAAATCAAAAATTTTCCTCCATGAAATGCAGAAACTGCGATAAAATACAGACAGTTTTGGTGCTGTTTCGTTTCCAGTATGCAGACACTCTTAATCAGAAGATTTTAAAGGTTACCAAATCGCGCTACGTCAGCGTAATTGTTTTAGAAAAATACCGACTCCGTAATGGTTAATCTGCAGAAGTATTGAACATTGAAATATGTGTTTAAAGGTTACGTTAGGGGTTAAATATTTCAAACAACGGTAGCCAAATTTGAAGAACCAAGTTCGTTGGATGCTACTATTGGATGAGTAACAAAAATTGATTTTTGGAAGGAACGTAGATACTATCCTAGTAAGTGGAGAAGGGAAAAAAACTTGCAGGGTTCGCGATAATTCTAGTATAGATCATATGTTAGAAAATTTTGATAACTCCAATTTGACTATCCAAACGATCAAGAGGAGAGCTTATTGCCCGTACAAGTTTAAACTTGAGAAAAGGCTGCTTCCGTATGGTCTTTATTTTTGAGACAAGTTCTGACTTCAATTTCATGTTCACTTTGTAGTTAATTCAGAATGTCTATGGGGAATGCTCTGAAGCACGAAGCGATTTTATTGGACGGTTCAATGAATACTAACCACTGCGGAATTTGAAGTCCAGAAACTACACATTCATTGCTGGATGTTCCGTTTCAGTCAATAACCATAACGGTGTGGTTTGGAGATATGGCATCATTCGTTCGAAGTCCGTGTCTCTTCGAGGAATGAAATTTTAAAAGTCCGGTTATACGTTCGATCCCCACCAGTCAGCGATACGATTCTTTGGTACAAAACGAAACTGCCAGTCATTTTCACTCCGAAATCGAAATTTAAGGCTGCGTGGATCTCGTCCATTCATTTGTGCTTGTGTTGTGGCTCCGATCCTCAAATAATGCATCAGAGAAGGACGCGTCATCAAATGCCCTTTATCAGATATTTGATCTACCCATTTTCCAAAATGCAATCCATCGTGACTTGATGCTATGGGGAAAATGGAAACCTTTAGAGAAAAATTCTTTAACCCAAATATTAAAGTTAATAATGTCCTGCCATGATGGTAGCATTTCTTTGATCTCGCTACGGTCCACTTCGGAACACACTGTTTTATGATTTGAACTGGAAGTTAAAAATATTTTAAATAATGTTTGAGTATGTTTTGTTGGCATAAAATGAGCAAATTGTTTTAAATACACGCTTAATGTGTAATTCATATATAAATGTCTTTTCGCTAAATAGTTTAGAATAAGATTTTATATTTGCTCACAAAGACTTCCACTCCCTCATATAAAATTTTTAAAAATGATTGTAACTTAGGTAGACCACTTCAAAATAAGATTATACAAACACAAGCATATTCTTTGCACTTCAGGCCACAAACTTTGAACACGCAGCCAAAGTATGACTTGTTAACATGCCGAACAAATGTTAACATCCATCAAATGTTACATGTTCTGGATATAGTTTAAGATTTTATTGTTTTGTAGTAGTAACTGAATGATGGCAAACCACCAATTTAACCACCTGTGAATGATGTGTCGTTTTTATAAAATCTTTCTCACTTTTAACATCTGCCACTTCAGACATGTGATTTCGTTTTTATTAGTTCCATCAAGACGATTTGTGCTTATTCCTTGGCACTCCACCATGAAGTTTCGCATAGATATCGCGAATATAATTTTAGGTTTTAAAAAATGCATCATTCTTTTGCTGTAAATGATGCTTCTAAAATAATGTGAAACGTTTAGATGATAGATCAGATATTCGGTAATGAGTCATTTCTTAATAAAAAATGGGAATGGAAACAAAAGAGATTAGAATTACAGAAGAGTTTTAAATGTGAGTGAAAGGAAAGGTGGAAATGGTAAGAAGACGCGCAAACAGAAAACATCGTTAGCGCACAAATATTTATCATCTGTAGTGCCAAATTTCAAGTTAAAACCAGCTAATTAAGTGTCTATAATCATATACTTTCAAAAATATACTTACTCGATAACTGAAAAATGAAATGACTCAAGCATGTCAAATCTTGAATGCGTAGTTTTGTAAGTTTTTTTCTATAAAATTTTTGCTCCAATCATAAATTTATGTATCATAAAAAGGTTTTTTTGATTCCATTTTAGGTATTTTTTGCATGTCAGGAATTAATCAGCAAAAAATGAGCCAAGGATTACGTGAGAGATTCAGTAAAAATATTACTTTAACGGCAGAGGATTGCATTTCGCAAGTATTGTACGTCAATGCCATACAAGGGGTTGTGTAGAATAACGGATTTATTAGTGAATACGTTTTAAATAAAAGTTGAACGTTTGAGAAGAGAGCTCTCCTTGCTGATTCGTCAAGTTAAATTGTGCAGATATTTAGTAAAATCTTTCTCTTAGATTAGAATAATAAAATAGAGCCCAATGAGATTAAATATTTCGTAAAAAAAGAAAAATGACACTAATATTTCTGCAATAATGAAAACTATTATTAAAAATTGGATTTTTAAACTCAGAAATTACAAAAATTAAGCTGAAATTTTGATAAAAAACAATTCTTGAAATTCTAAAATCATAAGTTTTAAGCTGTATGGTATTTTGGGGAATTGTCTCAGAAAGTCCAAGAGAACTTGATTTTTATGAATTGCATTTTGAAAATAATATTCTGCAGAATAATCTTTTCTCCATTCAAGCATGCCAATTCTATGGCGAAATTCTTTGCTTGTAGAGTGCCAACGCAGTCACAATTACCCTTTTATTTAACTCTAAAGTCTATGCACAATAAGTAAATTTCTGAAATCCCACTTTGTTTGGTTCGTATTCTAGAAACTTGGGCAGTGCACGATTCATTAAAAATATTCTTATTTAAAACGAATCAACACGAAGACATTCACTTTTCCCTATTGAATTCTTCACACGAAAAATTAGGCCTTATTCATTACCCATGTATTTTTGTTTATGCCAAGAAACACCTCATTCCAAACAAAATCATGTGGCACATGATGATAACACCATTTAACAATCATTTGTTGAAAGCACAGATGCGGTTAAAATTTTATATTTCACTTACTGCATGTGAAAGTGATGATGCAACTATTCTTAGATGCTGCAACTATTTTCTTCTTAGATGATGCAACTATTTTATGTTTTTAATAAAACTTAATTTCTTTATAAATTGCATTTCTTAAGTATTTTTTTACGGTGAAATATTTGATATGCCTTTGGGTTTCTTTATTTAAATTCTTTCCTGTATACGAAAAAAAGAAATTTTAATTTTGAATAAAAATAGTATTATCTAACATTTTGAATCATTTTTTGATACAATCTCGTCATTCAACAGAAGCAGACGATTTTGAAAACTACTGATAATTCATTTTCTCCATGACTTACTATTTTTTTATTAGTATTGCAAACATTGTTTCGAAATAGTAAAAAAGAGCGAACATTCAAATTACTCTGCGTCATACAATTGTTAAATATTAAAATTTTCATTAACATAAAATTGTGATTTTTTTTCTTTTTTTAACGTAATTAATAGATTTTTTTCTTAGAAATATTCTATCGTAGTTCCCCAATTTTTTCTCTTAGAATTGAACTCCTGTGATTTGTCATCACTTTTTAATATGCATTCTTGATCGTCAGATATTTCCTCACTTTAAAATTCCGTGTAATTGTTCACATTAAAAAATTAATTCTCCTTAAAAATATTTTCAGAAAATAAAAAATAAATTTAAAACTTGGAAAAAGGAATTTTTTTTTGGCATTAAAATGGTATAAAAGTATTTTTTCGTAAAGATGATTATTAACTCATTTGATAATTAAGATACCATCACTTTCTATATAATGCGTTTATTAGAAAGGAAAAATGATCAAACCCAGACATTCTAAAATTATTTCCGATTCGTCAATTTGATGGCTGTGTTATGTGAGATGCGACAAATGCGAATTTCTGCTACACTGAGATTATAAAAATAAAATTGGATTCAAATTTGCATTTAATACCAAATGAAAAAGATACAAAAATGCGGCTACGATACAAAAGTCCCGTTACAGCTTCTGATTTCCTCTTATCTTATTTCAAGTATCAGCAATTTATTTAAACTTAAAGGGTCAGACGATTTTAGCTACCCATTAATTCTACGGAATCAATAAATGCTAAGATTTTCTATGAAGCAAACGAAGCTTAATTGAACGATCTAACTTACTACCAGTTTAAAACTCTTAATCTCAAATAACAACAAATAAAAAAAACAGGTTCACGATTTTTATTTTCAACACGCACCCACAGCTTAGCATGCTTTTATAACAAAACTATGAAACAAAATGAAGACCGTTCGGGCGGCCACTTTCAGATCGATGTATCAATCAAGAATTTTGAGCTTTCTTGGGGTATTTTAACGGAAAATCCCTAACTTCACGTCTTAACGAATCATTAAAATGGTTATTAGCAACATTCAGTGTTTTAAACTGATGAAAGATCCTATTTGAATGTTTAGCTATTGAGTTTAATCACACTGAGGCATCCCATTCTCTTTTTTTTCTTTCCAAGATTCCACAACAAGCATTCACAAAAGGACGAGGCCAGTAATTCGGGTTCATAGAGAAGATATTATTCTTGTTGGGGTGCTTCTAAAATCAGAAAATAACTTTAACACCGAATAAAGCATAAAGAGACGAATCAGATTTCAAATCTGAGCTCAAAACGGGATCCTTCGAGAGATGCACTTGATGTGCGAAATACTATTTGTTGGAAAACGGGTAATGTCTCCCTAAAAATATAGCTTTAAATATTAAAAAAATAACTGTAATGGTGTGATTCGATTCGATGCATAACAACCCCTGCAGAATGCAGCGTATTGTTAACATCGGGTGAATTACTTGCTGTCTTATTTGTCGACTCGAAATATTTGTGTTTAAGTAATGCTGCAAGTTCAGCTATTGTTAGTTTGTATTCAATTAAAGCTCTGCTGAACGCTTCGTCTATTGCATTTTTTTTCACTCCATTCATCGACACGGATCCACTGTTGTAACTCCCGTTTGTCCCAGAGCCACTCTATATGAAAACAGCCCCCTATAGTTACCAGTTCTAAGTACTATCCCAAAACTGATTAGTGCCTAAGTTTACCTTTCTTCTGGTGGGTTTGGGAACAGGCTACGCTCAACTGGCATTTTCATAAATTTAATTGAAAACTCTTAAAGCTGTTTTTTATTAAAGTTTAAATGAAAGATTTTTTTTATTTTAATAATTCTTTACCTAGATACTTGCTACCCTGTTTTTCCCAATTCCGTTAAAAGATGACGCTACTTGTCAAGAAACAAAATTTGATTGATTTAACCATTTTTTAAATGAGTTTGACAATATCATTTTGGACCGTTTCCCTATTCGACAGTTGAATTAAATTGAATTAAATAAATAAATAAGCGAAAATTTGATTAAAAACTTTAGAATTATTGAACTATATTAGATATCAAAACAACGCATTGTTTTGGAGAACTCATAAGGGACATAAAATTTTAAAGCGTCTTCATATACGGAAGGACTCAAAAAACCATTACAAAATTCCGATTTAAAAACATGTTATTAATAAAAATGTAGAAAAGCGTTGGAAACGGTTGAAAAAAACTTTAAAAAGCATTTATTCCTATAAATGTTTTTTTTTACATTTTTTAAAAATGTTAGCATTTTTTAAAACTTTTGATGAAGTTTTAGCAAGCATAAAAATCGTCGGCTAATTTTAAACAGTATATTATGCTATAATTTAATATATAATTCATTCAGCTAGTCAATTTAATCGTCGTGTTTATAAATTTAAAGGTTCTTTAAGTGGTTTTCTTTAGCAATGCCTAACGAATGAATGTGAAATAGAATGGAATTTCTCAAAGCGATTCTGCTCGATATGTCTACGAAATTACGACATTTTTCACTTACATTAATGAAGGATTCCTAAATTGCATTTCTCTTCCTCTATCAAAAATTATTAATCTTAAAATATTGTTCCAAAAATTTAAATAACATATGAAAAAGATACTTTGTAAAAAAACTGGTTAAAGAATTTAAAGAACTGATAATTTACATTCATTCTTCCTAATTTTAGGTTCATGCCCTTCGAATTAATAAAAATTTCTCTACCACATGTTACTGTGCAATAGTGCGTTCTTCCTTCTGTATTTCTAATTAACTGTAATGATTACGTCTTTTAAAACCACGAGTTTCCCTTTTTGTATGTAAACGTCTCCGCTTTGCATCTTTCCTCTCACCCCTATTTTGAAGAAATGAAACCATCCTTACTCATGTGCAAAAGCCCGGAGAGTTTCACAATCCGTTGTCGAACAATATATATATTACTGAAATCACAAATACTGTTATATTAATGTAGAGTTTTATTAGAGACCATTACCATTTAACTGTTATACTTTCCTCACCCAGATGTCAGTTTAATTTAATTGTATTGAAATAGATGGCGCCACTAGTTCTACTTACCTCGGTGCTAAGCCAGTGGAGGAACTCTAGGCTTTCTCTCGAAGGCAAAGGGCTAATATACCTGGCATACTTGAGACCAATTTTGACATATGCGTGTCCGATCTGGGCGGCAACAGCTAGTTCAAATCTACCAAAAATAGTAGCCCTACAAAAAATAAAACTCTCAGAATGATTGCTTTAGCCAGATGGTTCCACCGTAATAGAGAAATAATAAAAGCCCTGAATATCCCTCCAATAAAAGAATTGATGAATAAACTAGCGAAAAACTTTTATGGCAGTATCATTAATATCGACAAGCCCACACTCACAATTCTGCCGCGATATGATATTAAAGATCAAGCAAATAAGCGGAGACCCAGGTGCTCACTTAACCTCTAGGCATTCCACCCACTCCTTAAGTTTATTTATTTATGTATTTTTTTAAGTAAAAAGAAGAAGAATTTACTTTTTATTTATTTATTATATGTAAATATTTAATTATTATCAAACCGTTTACTGTTGAAAATCAAATTTAATTACCACACAATCCTAAACTACTGATGCACTCTGTAACTCCATAGGAACATTTCCAAAAGTATCAAAGCCCAAATTTTCTAGGCTTACAAATGGTGGGGCTTGCGGCCCCAATGAGCTGTAACTCCCCGTACAAATTGTTGACCTCAGAGAGAGAGAGAGAGGAGGGGCTGTTAGTACTTTAGGAGGTGTTGTTTTGTTAGGCTTCGTTATTCATTGCCAAATCAGTAACGTAACTTCTAATTTTTATGTAATTTATCTTTCCCGCCTTAATGGTTAATGTCCCGTCGAATTTTTGTTTCACTCTCAATAAATTAACTTTTTTTTCTTTAACCGTTACTTCTTTTCCTAATCAGTATCCTGGACACCGATCCAAATGGAATTGAATGAGCATTTTGCCCCATCCAGTTCTACATTAATGACAATAAAAAGTGCTTAAATCAATTTCTTCGTTGTTTAATAAGAGAGAAAAATGCACTTAACCGAAAAAGAAATTAAGGGAAAATTGAATTCCTTCTTCTGGAGAGTCAGCTTCCCAAAGCGAAATGAGAACACCCAAAAGCAAGCAGTCATGTTTCAACGATTTCCTAATCTAATTGTTGCGTCACGATCAACCTCCGTTAGAGAGAAGTTCCTCTTTTCGGAAGTGGCAATAAGAAGTGAAAAAGATTTTGTAATAAATGTGGTTTCGAATTTTGCCATGTGCGGTGTTACAACCAGATCGCATATGTTTTTACTAGGATTCCTGTATTTAATTCTGTAAATAGCATTCATCTAATTAAAAATTTTAGTATTTTCCAGATTGGCTCTCTTCAATTCAATTTTATAATAACTTGTTTTAATGTCAATTTGTACGCTTTATGTGATTTCCTTTCGGCTCAGAAAGAGCGATCGCAGTCGAGGTGAATAATGAATATTCATTTTCATTGCTCATCAATTTTCCGATGGCCACACTAATGCAAAATTATTGCTTTAAATATTACACATTTGGTGGTTCGCGCATATTTTTTAAATGTCCTTCAACAAAAAATATTATGTAAAGATTTTTAACCGCCCGAATTTTCAGAAAAAAGTAATTGTTCAATGTAATGTATTGATTTTTCTCAATCAGAGGGTCTAAGAGAAAGGAAATCCGAATTGTGACGCTTGCGGAAGTATAAGGACGCTATAACTAATAGCCCGTAGTAGGAGAAAAATCAGTAAAATGTTATCTGTTATCATGTAATAAAAAATTGGAAAATACAGTGAATAAAATAAAATAGTTCTTGTAATATATATCAAAATGAAGTATAACATAGTTTTAATAAGAAATTTTTAAAAAATGAAGGAAAAAAATTAAAATGTTTAGAAAATCAAAATCGAGTATTTTGATTTTTTTTAGAATTGATGTAAGCAGTTAAACTTTAATACGAATCTTTAATTTAGGAAAATAATATTTTCTTTTTATCATGCCAGAATTGGATGTTTTGAATATGAGGTTTTTTTGACGTCAAAAAAATGCGTCGGCAAGGAATTGAAATTTTATTATATTTCATTTTTCTCAAAATAGACCTTAGGAGACTCAAAAATATTGGCAATTGGCTGAAATTTCAAAATAAAGACCTTTTTAATCTCTAATTTAACACTTTTTGTTGAGATAATTTGTTTCAGTTTTTTTAGCTTTATGAAAGATTTCTTCACACTGGAATAAATTCCGTTTTAAAAAGTAATTTGAATTGTAATAGTTCAAAAAAAATAGACGTGTTATTATCATGATGATGTCTGTACACATTTTAAATATTTTGCAAGCTGCTGTCAATATCTAACAAACTATGTTAAACAGAATAGAGTAATACACGGTTTTCGGATGGTGGTACATGGTTTTATTTACATTTAATGATTATTCACAGGATAACATTGTGGCGATCTTCCTCAATTTCCATGAAGTATTAATTTTCCTGTTTACTTATTTTTTAAAAGTCCTTGACATTCACCTGCTTTTTACGGCATTTGATATGAAATTTGATAAAGTTTAATCACAAAATGAATACTGATTTTAAAATACATGCTTATCATTTAGTAGAAAAGAAGAAGGGTTTACATGAGAAGGGTAATGTTTCTAAAATGAATTGCTTTTAGTTATGGATAAGAATTAGAAACAAAGTATAAGCCGTCGCTGAAAAAGAGCTGTTTGGCATTAGCAATTTTTAAGTGATTTAATTTAAACATTTTACAACTTATTGTTCGTAAAATATTTCAAACTTTGCAGCTTTATCAAAGATAAAATATATAAAGAATCGTCATTATTATATATTGTTTTAAAATATGTAAATGACTAAATTTGTTAAACGTTTTTTCTCTTTCATTTTTCTTAAAAAAAATTAGCAAAACTGACAACAAGCAAATTTTCTTTACTAATTTATCAAAAGTAGAATTTTTAGCCGCTGCAGGAAAATGTCTCACTTTCAAAATCTTTACCATGAAATGAATGTTATTCCATACGCTATGCTTAAAAGAGAAAAAAAAGGTTTAAAATATGTATTATATTAGTTGGAAATTTCGCATTTTATTCTAAAATTTGTTTTGTTTAAACAAAAAATTCCGAATGAAAAAAAAAACAATTTACAAAATTAAATATCAAAGACAAAAAGTTAATCAGAATTTTAAACAGCTAATGTTATCGTAACTCATCGTTTGGTCTAACAATTATCCTTATAAAAATGATGAAGAACAGTGTTCTGTGTCGTGCATAATCTTTACCTATAATAAAGCACAATGTGTGTGTGTGTTGGTGCAAAACAGACCAGACCGTTCGACCTGCAGCTACCAAATTTACATGTATACCTTGGTGATCGGAAATGTGCACATCGGAGATCTTTTTTGAATTTTTAATGAAAATATTATTTAAAAAAATAAACAAAATTTTAACGTTTTATCGCTATAACTTCCGAAAATAATACAGCACAAAATTCATTTTTGCATCCAGTTAAAGCTAAAAAAATTACTTTTCAATTATATTGATGTTTTGAACTATACTTTAAAATTCTATTTTTAATACATTTTTAAATATTTAATTTAATCGTATTTTTCAATAATTTATTATAAAATAAAAATAAAATTTTATCTTCTCGAGGATCTAAAAAAAATCAGCTTTTAATAAAATGCTGCCATCACATTTTCTGAAGTTCTGATTTTAAAAAATAAGTTAATTACTATCAAACATAATCAAAAAATATATAATTTTCATCACATGATTATATGAAATGAAATAAATAGGAAATGTGATATTTTGTAAACCATAAATGCAAGAGAAAAGTTTTTCTTGATCGTTTGCAATAACAAATTTATTAATTCCATTAAAAAATTAAAAAAAATAAAAATACAAAATTAAAGTATGTTACAAAAGTGAAAAGTTAAAACTGAAAAAGAATTTTTAGAAAAACACCAAACGATAATCTTCTCAGAGCGAGATTAATTATTTAAAAGTAAAAAAATCTTAAACGAACTTTGAAAATGACGTCATTTTAAAGAAACTAGAGCCAAAAAGCAATTGAAAATAAGTAGAAGTAAAATATTTTTGAAGTCTTTTATTATTTTTTAAAACAATGTAACATGTTTTGAATTGTTAATTTTACTTATGTTAAAAAGATATTTTGAGCAAATCAAAGAATTCACCTTCATAATTGTAGTTTGTCTCCGTATTTTAATGAATCATGCGAAATAAAAATGCATCTGCTTTCAACGAAGCATACGTAATTTGAAACCTATACTGGTAAAAGCAGGTCAGCTATTTTAAAATGCATCTTCTTGCAAACAAGTATACGTAATAATTAACAATGAAGAATTTGTAAAAGCGTATAAAACTGTTTTTTACCCGCTTTTTTTGGAGACATTAAAATCTTCTAACCAAAACAATATCATGTTCTCACATGAGAAAAAATAAATCAACTATCATTCCAAATAAAATATATAAAAATATCCTTTTCGGCACGTGTCTGCATGAAATGAAACAAATATGAAACATGATATTTTTGAAAAATAAATGCAATGCAACGTTTTCTATGATATTTTAGAATACATATATTGCTAATTCAATTAAACAGTTTTATTTAAGGCATATATAGCTTAACATCTACAAAGCATCTTCTGTAATCGGTGTCCAACATCAAATTCTTTATTTTTTTCCGAGAGACATACATCTCAAATTGTCTAAGTAAAATATATAAATAGTAGATTGAGGGAATAAACGCAGAGGAGTTACGACTTTTAAATTTTTATATATCATCTGCTCTGTGAAACCTACTTAACAAAATAATCTAGAGAAAATAAGTCCTTAGAATAAAAAAAGTGGCTCTTCAATCAGCTAAATCAATCACCAAAGCTGATCGATCTATGAACATTTCAATATAACTATTCGATAAAAACTGGCGATTTTAGATCACTTTATCAAGATCTCAAAGAAGCCAATCAGTGTTACTCCAGAATAATTGGCCTAGATTATGAAAATGATGATTGTTCCAAACTTGCATTATTCAGAATTGAATAAATCAGCTATATTTGATCGCAGAAGATAGAAATGTTTATTTATTTATTTGTCCCGTTGTTACAGAATAAATCTGTTCCTAATCCGGAATGCATTCCAGCATTCTATTTTCATGCAAAATGGTTATCCAAGAAGTCAGGCGCACACTCCTCTATTCGACCCTCGAAACACGATAAACATATCAACATAAATAAGAATACTTGAATATTTTTGTTTCCTTTTTTGCACGCAGCTAATGCTTTGCATGCTTAAAAGAAAAAACCATGATTGAGATAGATAACACCCAAGACTCTTTCTGTTTCACTACATATACAAAAGACTTGATTGTTTTCTAGTGGTAAATGACAATGAAACAAAGCTTACAGATTAGCGAATTTGATCTCAGTTTTATTGATGTTCACAGCATTCACTGAAATTCTCGGTACCATAAATTGAGTGAAGACGGAGATTGTTTAATGTTAAAGTAAACTTTCACGTACAGAGGACCAACATCAATTACGGAAGGGTCTAACTTGTGGATTTCGGAACAGAACCACGTATCACAAAAGTGCGATATCTTAAACTAAAAGAGAATTCTCAACAAAACCCAAATGATAATTTTCTGATAGAGGGTATTAATTATTTTAGATTAAGGAATCTTAAACTTTAAGATGACGTCATTTCATAGACACAGCAAAGAAAAAGCAATTCATTATAGGTTGAAATAAAATATAATAAACTCTTAATTCTTTATGTTGAAGTAAAAAATATTTTTTAATTTTCTTTTTAATTTTTAAAACAATGATGTGTTAATTTTACTTACGTGAAGAAGATATATTGTGTAAATGAAAAAAAAAATTATCTTCATGAATGTAATAAATTTTAATGATTTTTTTCGAAATAAAAAAACGCATCTTTTTTCACAGAATACGTAATAGTAAAGCTATACTGGTAAAAGCAGGTCATCCTTTTAAAAAAACCCATCTACTTTCAAAGAAACATACGTAATCTTTACTTATAATAAATCAAAATTTGTGTGTGTGTGTGTGTGTTGGCGCTGTACAGGCCAGACCGTTCGGCCTACAGCTACCAAATTTGGTACATGTATACCTTCGGGGCCCGGGAATGTCCAGTTTAGAGAGCTTTTTTTAAAATTTGTAAATAAATTTTAATTAAAAAATAAGCGACATTTTGATTTTTTTATCCGAAATTTTTTATTCGGAAAATATTTCGGCACAAATTGATTTTTGCATCAAATTAAAGCTTAAAAAGTTAGCTTTGTAGTGACACTAATGCTTTGACCTATAAATTAAAACTCTATTTTGAATGAATTTTTAAACATTCAATTTAATTATATTTTTCAACAATTTATTTCGCATAAAGTAAAAATAAAATTATATCTTCACGAAGATCTCAAAAAAAAAAAAAAATCAGCACTTAATAATATGTTGCCATCACATTTTCAGAAGTTCTAATAAAAAAAATAATTTAATTTTACTACTTCAAATAAAACTTTTCATCACGCGATTATATGAAATGAAATAAATAGGAAATGTAATATTTTTTTAACGAATAAATGCAAGAGAAAAAAAATATTATCGTTTTTAATACCAAAACTACAAATTAAAAGAAAGAATTAATAAAAATACAAAATAATAATATATTACAAAAGTGCGATAGTTAAAACTTAAAATTAATTTTAAAAACGCACCAAACGATAATTTTCTGAGCGCGGGATTAATTATTTAAAAGTAAGTAATTGTGATCAAACTAGACGATCACGTCATTTCATAGAAACGACGAACAAAAAGTAGTTTATAATAAGTTGAAGGAAGATATAATAAACTCTAAATTAGTTTTGTTGAAGTAAAACCTTTCTACCTTCGTGTTCTTTTTCCTTTTTAAAACTATAAGACATAATTTTTAATTGCTACATTTACTTTTGCGAAGAAATTTAACAAATATGGAACATGATATATTTGGAAATTAAATGTAATGAAACGTCTTCAGTGATATTTTACTATACATAAATTACTAATTTAATTAAACAATTTTATTGAGGCAAATATGGCTTAACATCTGCATCTTCTATAATCAGAGGCCAGCAGTCAATTTTCAAACTCTTTGTAATAGACATGCATGGTTATTTTATTTTATAGATATCAACTTTAAGTGAAATATATAATTATATTAATAGTGAATTTAGATAAAAAAAATGCTGATGAATTACGACTTTCAAATTTTTACATATACCATGCTCTGTGAATCACATTTAACAAAATATTCTTGAGACATTGAGACCTTTAATAAAAGAGTGCTACTTTGTTCAGCTAAATCAATCATTAAATGTGACCGATTTATTAAATTTCCATATTACTATTCCATAAAAAATGGCGATTTTAGATCATTTCACCGACTATCTGAAAGACACCATTAAGGGTTTCCCATGAGTAATTGGCCTAGATTATGAAAATGCTGATTGTTCTAGTCTTGCAATATTCAGAATTGAATAAATCAGCCAGATATGATTGCAAAAGATAGAAGCGTTTATTTATTTATTTAGGAGTGGAAATATAATAAATAATTTTCAGAATATGAATCTATAAAACTAAAGGACTGTCTATGAATTTAAACTTCATAATTTTGTGAATTATATTTATAAACCAAAAATAAAATAAAATATTATTGTTGAAAGCATTTGTGTACATCAAAAAATAAAATTAAAAACTGAATGTTTTATTGAAACTGTGAAATGTTTGCTGTATAATTCCTTGAGATATAATAAATTATAAAAAAAAATATAATGTTTCAATTTCTGTAGTGAACATAAAACTTCAATGTCGGACTACTCTGCTCTCAGTTCTTAGTTTTATTTAAAGACATGCTTGGATTGAGTAAAAAGATCATTATATTAATTGAAGTTTCATCATTGGCATTTTAATTATAAACTGAATTTTACGTGCACTGATAGAAAATCAGAGAGAGATGCGGAGTTCAAAAATCTGGACTGCTTAAGTCCTACATAATAGTATATGTGAATTTTATGACTATCGAAATTTGATGCTTAAAAATATTTTGCTGAACAAACCTATTATGAGACCAAGTTATATAAAAAATAATTGAACCTTTTATTCGGCATTAATACTGGAGAGCCAGCTGGTCGCCAAAGGCGGGTAGTAAAGAATAAAATGTGGGTGTTGTATCATTTTAAAATTATAAAATGACTTCAATTTTTTGTTAAAATTTTTTAAACAGGAAAAGAAAATTATAGTGCATATGTTTAATTTAACAGAAGGCTTTTCAAAATTTAAACCCGATTATGAAAATAAATTTGGTATAATGATAAATTTCATATCTCAACATAAAAAAAATTGCTTCATTATTTATATACTAATTACCTAGATTCTCTAAAATTTCACAAAGGGACTAGAAAACAGAATTTTTCACAAGCAATAGTGAATAATTTTGGCTTTCATACTCAAGTAATATAAATATTAAATCATGCATTGTCTGATGAATTTGCTTTAGCTTGTCGAAGATTTAGTTTCTTTTTAATGCAATAGCGTTTTGAAAACTGAGACAGGGGATATTATTCTCTTTTTAAAATCCTGACGTGTTCACAAGTATATTTGGCGAAATTAAAGAGATTTGATTTCAAATATAAATAATAAAAAAATCATGTTGTGGTGGTTGTGAAACTTGAATCAATTATTATTATTATTTATTATTTTATCAAATTTCAATTTGAGGTTTAGCAATTTTCCATTCATATTCGTCAAAGTGTCGACAATCTTGTCGTATTTCGTACTTTTGTATGTAAACGCCTGAAAATCAAAGAAATTCAGAAAAAGTTTATGAATTCGTCTGTAGCTTTACTTTGAATTTCGTACTCAATTGACGATTAAAAAACGGGAACCAACATTTACTTTACCAATATACCGTAAAAATTCTCGATTTTTGACAGTGATCCTTTTTTCATAAGCATCGTCGGGAATTTTAGTGTAATTCATTCTCAGCCTTTCCCTAAGACCCCTAGTTTATACGGAGGAAGGGAGACTCCTCTGTAGAGAAGAATGTGGAAGAAAGTTTCCGGGGGACCACCCTTGTTAATTGCTTCAACTCTCCAAATGAGGTTATTTTCTGTCTAAATGTTTTTATCTTATATAATGGTATTTTCCATTGCGATCCAGTTAACACTCTTAAATTGAAGATTTGTCTCCTTTGGTTAGGATGGTTTACTGGTATTTAAATCTTAATGGTATGTTTTATGGGACATGGTCTTAAAAAATTTGCAACAAAATATTTTTTTTAAAATTATGACAATAATATAACTTCTTTTGCTTTTAAGTAGTTCAGTAGTTTTTTTCAAAATTTATGCTTTTTGCTGGTTTATTGACATTTAAAAAATGCCCTTTAAACTGAAATGAGATTTAATTCGAACAATGAAATAACTTTGCTCTTAATAAAAGCACACACTCAAAGACAAAAAGTGAAAAAGAAGAAATTTTTTGTCTTGCAAAATATGTTGAATTTTTTAAACAATTATGCATTAGTAAGAAGATGGATAAAATATTTTTATAAGTCTGATTTAATTTCAGTTAATAAATTGCACAAAGTTAAATGCCTTTCCTCATTCACTGTGACTGCAAGTACCTGTAGTAAGTTCTGTAAATTTGTTTAAAAGACAGAATTGAAACAGATTTTGAAAGAAAGTAAAACCACAAACTTCAACCTTCGTTTTTTCATCAAAGACGTTAAAAGATCCTAGGATAGAAAATTTCCCGATCTCACGTAGGAAAATTATTTTTAGCTCATTAAAACAATAAAATGTAATTGCTCAAATCAAGAAAACAATGTAATTGTTCAAATCAATTTTTTAATCATTTTATAAATAAATTTAAAAAATTGTGTTGTAATGACACTAGTTTCAGACAAATGAAAATTTTTAATTTTTGAAAATGTCGTAAATCTCATTTCAGTGCAATAATAAATTCTTTTTTCAAAATGAAAATTTTTAAAATTAGGATGATTTTTTTATTAGTTAAAATATGAAAAATATCATAATGAGGCTCTCCCATTCTCCCACTAAAATGCATTCATCCCATAAGGAGTAGCAGCGAGTTTCTCAATCACTCTTGTAGAACGCCAACACATACTCCTGTTTTGTAAATTGAGACACTGAAAACAGCTCACTTTTTACTAACAATTTTTCTGTAAATAAGTTCGTAATATTCAAATAGATAAAAAAGCAGAAACCTTTGAAAATGTTTCTTTTCATATCTGATATGTTTTATATTCGATACATCCAATGAAAAATTATAAAACGCAGGAAAAGCTTTTGCTGTGTGCACAGATGCACAGATTTACAATCAGTTTCCACCATTTAATCCTAGAAACGCCAACAAACATCTCAAGGTAAAAAAACAAAACAAATCTCCTTATTTCATTCTTCTCACGCAGCTAACGCATTGCATGCTTTTAGAAAAAGGTTAAAAATTATCTTAAAAAATCAGTCAACATAATTTCTATTTAATTACATATACAAAAGACTTTACTGTTTTCTGGTGGTAGATGACAATGAAACAAAGCTTGCAGATTTGCGAATTTCCTCTCATTTTTATCGATGTTCACAGAATTCACTGAAATGCTTGGTACCGTAAGTTGAGTGGGAACGGAGATGGTCTGATGTCAGAGGAAACCTTCACGTACGCAGAGGATGCACATCCATCACGGAAGGGTCCGACTTGTGGATTTCGGAACAGATCGGGTACGCAGGCATAAGACATTTTATCTGATGAACATTTGGGCGGAGACAAAACATGTTCGGGAAGGTGTCCTTTGAATGTGAATCCCGGGAAAGGTATGCATTTGGTGAAATGCAAACAAGTTCCAACTTAACACCACTCCTTAACTTTAGTTTGTGTAATTCAATCAAAACCTGAATGCTCAACCTTTGATTTCCTCTTTCCACTTTTCAATCACAAATCACGAGAGGGGGATTAAAATAGGGTCTTTTAGTGACGGACACCCTTCATAAATAGCAATCTGCACAAAGCTCATCAATACGAACATCAATTTATATACATGCTGACAATGAGTGTGATTATGCGTCCAACATGCACAACGCATGTTGGCTGTCTACAGGCCAGACCTTTTGATCTCCACTTCCTAAATGCAGAAGACGTATTACTCTTCTTGGATTAACATTTCAATTCTTTGGATATTAGTTTGATTCTCTTTTTACACTAAATAGCGACACAAAAGGTCGATTTTGTCATGGTCACTCATAACTGATTCTTCTTGCTTTCATTACGGTCTGAATTGCAAAGTCCTGAGGTATCTGATGAATATGAATAACCAGAACACCCCGAGGGCATAGGAGGTAACTGTGTTTGAGACTTAAAAGCTAAAATTTTCGACGATACTCCTCCTCTCGTACGTAGGACGTGCCATCGTCCCTAAGGGGTGACTATCCCCACGCTATTTATACGCCTGTCAAAGAGGCAAGAACCAACCAAAATTCCAGAAGCTCCTCATTTCCATTTTCTGCATTTTACTGGTTTTATTGAAATTGAGGCGGAAAGGAATCATTTAAAGGAACACCTCTGTACTCGTATAGAGAAACGTAAATAGTGCACAAGGATATAGGAAAAATTACACTATTGCCCAAATTTATATTAAATTTACATAATATTAGTTTTTAAAGGCTCTAAAATTATATTTATAAAAAAATGGAACAAATCAAGTAAAATAAAATTACTTAAAAATATCTAAAAACAACCACATGCGTCAATTTAGTCACTATATCTTATGTTTTGCTTTACAATATAATTTAGATTTTTCTACAGATAAAAATAAACACAACTACGAAAAAGGAAAAAAAATGCTTTTTTTTTTAAATTTACGATTTATAAAATAATATGTTTAATTTGTAACATAATTGATACGTAATTAATATGGAGATATTTTTAGACATTTTATATTTGTTGAAAACTGCTATGAACATCTAACATTAAATGCTATTTAGAATACAGTAATACACGCTATTCGAAAGGTGTCGTGTGGTTTTATTTACATTTAAGGGTTATGCACAGTATAGCATTGTGTTGATCTTCCTGAGTTAAAAGCCAGAATGAACTTTAGAATTCGATTTTTGGTGAAATGGCCTTGACATTCATCTGCTGCTCCAGGTAAGTGACGAGAAATGTTATTAAAGTCATAACGCATAAAATAGATCAGTTTATGAATGCATATTTATCATTTTGTGGGAAAAAAGAGTTTGATAAGAGAGAAAATGATAATCTTTGTAAAAATGAATTACCAATAGCTATGAATAACAATTGGGAATAAAGTATAAGTTCATCGTGTAAAATGTATGGTTAGGTCTTAGAAATGTTAAATTAATCCTAATCTAACGAATTTTAGCTTGGAAAAAATTACTTTGAATTGTTTTTCATTTCCGATTTTAGTTTGCTCCACAGTTTCTGTCCCACTTAAATTTCGTGGTTTTAAATAAGTAATGATCTCAATAATTGACAGTCCATGAGAAGAAACTCCCTTTAGGGCCAAGCAAGTTTAACAGTATTAATAATTGCTGAAAATCACTCTAAATTTTTTGTGATAAATATTTTCATCAGCAAAGTAATTTTACGTTTTTTAAAGGGATGCATTTAAAATCCGTACTGATTGAAACACCTTACAGTACATATTTTTGGCCCTTTCTACAAACGAACTTCAAATTCTTTTTTGCCGAAATATATTTTAAAGGGCTTTAAAATTCGAAAAAGGAATAAAAAATAACTACAAAGCTCTTTTTTAAAAATTTCAAAATGCTTGTTTGCCTTAAAAATGGTAATTACTATTTTGTCCTGAAGAGTTCCAATAAAAATTTTCATGGAGATAAACTCTTTTATTATTAGTAGACGTAAGGGGGAAAAAACCACTTATTTGAAACAACCTTACTCCAATTGAGTAGTTAAATTGTATTTGTAACAGTGACGGTTCTTTAGGAAGAAAATTTGGATTGGTCTGTCGATGGCAGCAATTTTGGGTGCCGAACAAAGATTTTGTATCATAAGTTCAGTTTAGTTGAATATACTTAATTCTTGGATATTTTCTCAATACTTGGATATAATCCGACAAATAAAAGCAATTGATATCATTTTATATGAGCTGGTAGTCTCAGTGGTAAAAGGGGTTGCGTTGAAATGACTAACAGTACTTAATATTAGGTCATGAATATAATTTTAGGGTCATAATAATAAATACGTAGCGTTTTAGAGAGTTTAAATTCATGAAAAAATTCATTCGAAATTTTAATTTAAGACACACAGCCGATACTTGGCGTATGCAATTATCGCATACTGTCAAAAACTACGTACATCGAATACAGAGATTCCATTTTCAGAATATTCATTTGATGTTTTAGGTTTTAATTGGAACGAATCTTGATTTAGAGAGATCAGAAAATCTAGAAATTTTATAAATCTCTCACGACCAGCCTCTCATTAAACAGTACAAAAAATCACCAGCGTTGCCATGTGGAACTATTCATACCATCTTCAAATCGGGAAATGGTCTCTTTCACCTGTTTTCTTTATTCTCTCTGGGTTCTTACTTGAGTTTCTTGCCCCCTTTGATGTTCATTCGAAACGACATTGGGCTATCCTCGGAACAGGCACATCTTCTTTTCGTCTGGGAAGTTCGTTCCATACCCACAACTCTCGAAAGAGGGAACTAGAATTTCCACTCTCAGTCCTCCAGATCCCGTTTCTCTCAACAACAAATAAAGGAAGGCGTAGACTGTCAGCATTATTCCTCATTTGGACATATTTCATTGAGTAATCAAGTGTTAAGAGTTCTCCCAGGAAACAAGATCGTCGAGCAGTGGTGTGAATCGTTGTTACAGAACAGAATTTTCATGGATCTGTCAGCGCTCTGGTGCTTCTTCATGCCAATCTTTTATGCAAGATTGAGCTTTCTTTGCACATAAGTTCTTTGTGTTAACGAAGTTCTCAAAACATCAATTCAAAGAAGAATGCGTCTTTAATTGCTTTTTTTTTCTTTGAAAGAGTGCTTAGTGATTCTAATAGTGCAATTGGTCGTGGTTTTGAGTTTTCCTAGAAGTAAAACAGCTGTTACATCGTGATAATTCTGATAATGATTATTCATTTCGAAAATATATTTTAATGTACTATTTGCAGCTTTTGCCAGAATGCAGTGCTGTGAATAGTGGGACATGTTTCGATTCAATTGCGAATTTAAAATTATGCGTTTTGTTTTAATATTTTTTTTTATAATCTTAAATGTGCATTCGTTAAAATACTCCGTCTATTGACCAAATGTTGCATATTTGATATAAATTGCCCCGCTTTAACTATTTTCTACACATAATTGCATAAAAAACCATTTCGTCTCCAACGAGCCATACATAAAAAAATTAAATAGAGACAACACACAAAGAATTCTAACTCATAATTTTGCGCACGCAGCCCATAGCTGGCGCATTTGATTGATGTTTAGTTCGCAGAAGAGAAGAGGAAAAAAAAGGCCTTTTTTTTCTACACATAAAGGGAAATTTGCGTGTTTCCCAGTGGTAGCCGAGAGGTACATTCAGAAAAAAAATATTCTGAAAGTGCATGAACGACGTGCAATATCCATGCAAATAGTCATTTATTATTGGTGAACTCAATTCCGTGATTTACTTCGAAAAGTATGACGTGAAAAGGGGGGATACTCATCTGTCAACGGTATGATCCTCTTTCTCGTAAGATTGGAAGCCATTGTTTGAAGGTTATGAAATGCATCTGCTGCATGGGATTCTTGAAATTTTAGAACGAGTTCAGATGGTGATTCGGTCACTCAAAAAAGCTGCTTTTGCATTAGAAGAGGGGAAATAATAGAGGTACTGAGTCTGTGATAATATCAATTAGAGAAAAGTCTTTGATTGATATATTGCACAAAATAGACTTCATGGTATAATAATCTGCAATACCATTGGTGTCTATAAGTGCTCAAAACTTCGAATATCGAAGAATGTTGGATGTTAATTTTAAAGCCCTAGTGACATTCCAGGATCAATCAACAGGTAAATATGTGTTTCGTTCTTACAGAATAAAAGGATTCCGTATCTGCAGGTATGTCAGTGCTCTTTTTAGAAGAATGTTCTCTGATGGAAGAAATCAAAGAGGTTATAAAATCTACAGAAGAATTTTTCTTCATTTCCCATTGTCTGCACTCATTTTAATACAGCAAACCATCTTGATTATCGGCTTTGATGGCACTGAGAATATCACGTAAATCGTGATAACTGAAAAAAGTCAAACCAATTTCAAAGACAGCATTTCAAGCCACGCTCTTAGCATTTCTAGAAGCTCAGGACGAGCAGCATTGGCGTAAGTTAAGATTCTGCAAGAAATGTATTCTAAATGGGCAATTTATTAAAATGTTCTTTCGGGCGGCGAAACAGACAAATTTAAAGTACATTTTGGGCATGCAGTGAGCGCATGACCCAATTACATGAAAGCGACCTAGGAATCAGAAACCCTTACAACAAAAACTGTTTTACTTTCTTCACAAAAATTGAGATTTCCGTGTTTTCTGGTAGTAGCTGAAACGGGTGCTTAAATAATCACTATTCTGCAGTTTGTTAATGACGCATCAATTTCATATTAATATTAAAATTATTCATCTCATTAATAATTTTGATATTGAATAGCTTAAATAAATCATTTATTTCGATACGTTTACTGATGAAGGTGAGTGCTCATACCTCGATACTAATAATATTCTTCCTCATAAGATGAGAGCGCATAATTTCGAGAATAAAAAGAATCTACATTTTTATTATGCAGGGTGTTTCTATAGTAATCGGGCTAGCTTAGATATTACACCCAGACATTAGTCATTTTGTTCTATGGAACATGGGAAAAAATAGAGGCGTAATGTAACCACTTTATGAATCTGCGTTAAGTAAAAGGCTCCGAATTCTAAACAGAGTTCTAATGGTTAAACAACTTGTAAAAGCATCATTTTCTATAAGTAACCGAAATTCCAAATTCCAAAGAAGATACGATATGGAGTGATAGTCATATTTCTAAATCGCATCAAAACAAAGATGAAACAAATAGGATTCAGTAAGAGTATTTATAAATGAATTGAAAGTTCTGTTTTTCTGCACTGCCACTTTTTGTATCGAACGCAGGGATTTTGACAACTTCTCAGATGGGATTATTAAAAAATGATTACAAAATCAACAATCACGTCATTGCACAATTTATTTCAAATTTTTTTTTAAAAAATGTTATTTCAATAATATGACTATTTCGGAATAGCATTTCTTATACCATTAAAATTCTATTCATTTATTTGAATTAGTTATAATTAAATTGTTTCTGGTGTCCTAGGAATGAAACAACAAACTGCATGTCATATTTATATTTTCAAATCTTGAGTTATGTGCCCCTGAGCAGTTTTTAATTCATTTATTTTTCTTAATTTAATGCGCACAAGTACTTCCTTTCTGAAAATTTTATCTCTTTAAATAAAAGACAACGAGTTATTGAATGAACACAGGCTGCAAAAAATTTAAACGATGTTATTTTAAAGCTATCTATAAATAATACCGTTGTTCAAAATGATATGAAATTTAGTGCAAGCATAACAAAGCGATGTACAAATAAAGACCCATAACATAACATATTGCCATAAAGTGCCCCCGGTGCCTATAACGTTGTTATCTAACCAGTTGATTGAGCACAAGATGGGAGAAAGAGAAAAAAAAAGGAAAAAAAAAAACGTGAAATGAAAAAAAGACGATACAGCATTCAGGGATTTCCAGAGAGAATGTCAACGGTGTCAAATCTTACACGAATCTGTTCAATTTTTTCTGAAGTTATAACTGGAAAGAGGGGACAAGAATACTGAAACAAGTGTTGATTATGGGTTGAACTTACAGGGTAATTAGATTAACAACTGGAAAAAGGAGGGGAATTGTCAAATTAAATTGTGAACATATGTATGGCAAATAAACAATCACTATAGAGTTAGAAATACGTAGCGTCCATCTGGGTCCTGGGGTTTTGATTTCCATCATGAGATCTGCACTTTTGAGGAACTTCTTATAATTTTGGTTGATTTTCCCAAGTGGAATTCTGATCTCAATTATTGTACGTCATGAAGTGGTCTTGGTATTTATGAATATGGATTACTATGGAGTGGATTTACCGCGTGAAAGGGTATTCGATGCAACCCTCCTGTACCATTCTTCCTCGAGACTTCTTTCTGGCTTTCTCATGTGCCATGAGAGAGTAAGAAGGCATTATGTGGCATAGGGAATTGGAGATCCTATTTCCCCATAGCTGCAGCAAGGAGAGTTGGCTAGATGGAATCTGTGTAGGTATGTAGGGAATGGGCTAACATACCTCCCTTTGTCCTTTTCCAGTGAAGAAAAGGACATTCGCTCTGTTCCAGTTGGCAGAATAGAGAGGAACTTTCGGTATTATGTTATGTGTGGAACGGCCTGTTTCACCTTCTTCCCATTCATTTTGCCATCTTGTCATCATATCGGTTTAGAGGATGTTTTTCGGATGAGATCTTCGAAGCTTCATTAAATTCCGATCTTCATTCGCCCTAGTCGCTGTTTTGGCTACTCTGTCCACCGCTTCATTCCCGTCATAGCCTACATGTGCATTGATCCATGAAATTTTGATATGAGGATTTTCAAAAAGAAGATCCTCATATTAAAATGTCTATAAAATAAATAAAGATACAGTGATCACAATTAAGAAAATAATTAATACAGAATTTTGTTTAAAAAGTGTTTTTTAATGATTTAGACATACACATCTAATTTTATAATTAAATTTTTCCACCTTTTCACCCATGGGCTATGCTGAAACCACAACTCACTCTCTCGTCCTTCTGACTTCAAATTCGGGCGAGATGACCGGTCACTCCGACATTTCGCCTCCTGCCTTTCCCCGTGGAGTTGAAATAGTGACAGGGGAAGTCCAACCGTGCTTAGGTGTAAGACAGGATGAAATCACGTGGCATAGGGACGGAATTTGTATTCGCTGTAACCGCATTCTCCATTTCCGGTTATATTTCAATGACAGGCATTTTATCGCTTTTAATTGTGCAATTTTAATGCTTATTTAAGTGAATAACTCTTGCTGTGCAACTGGATGCAAAGAAAAATTCTTCTAAGGATAGTCCTGTATCCTTTTCACAACTGTAAACAAAACATATTCCATCTGTATCCATATGAAGTCAGTTTAAATTTTTGTCACTGGGATCACTCGGCGATTTTGATGTTGTAACCGAATAATATTTCATAGTTTGGTTTAATTATTGTGTTTAATTTAGTTAACTCGCTAGCAAGCATCATTTAAACGGATACAAAGGCATTATTTTTTACCAATCTCTTAATTTTAATCTTGAATGGTTTGCACGCACTTGGCTGGAAGATTGACATGTTTTTTGTTGTTGTTGTTTTTTTCTTCTCAACAATGCAATTGTATAAATGAACGAAATTCAATGTATGTGTCGTTCACTCAAACAAATGTCCTCACCTTCACAGGACCTAAATATCATTTCGCAATGAATTGCTCATGTCGCTGACACCATTAAAATAAAGCTGTTTACCTGCAGCCACCGTTCACACTCTCAATCTTGAACATGCATCCATTGCAAGGCGCGGAACACGTACATGCGCAATCTTCCTCTCTTAGAATTTCATTGTCTTAGATGGCTTCATTTTCTGAACATAAATAAAGATTTCCGTGTTTTCTCGGGGTAAGGGACAATTACATCGACTAATTGACAATTCTGCGGTCTGTGGACGAAGTGAGAGTTTCATAATTGTCACCGTCACATACATTTTCATTACATTCGGTTTCTAAGAAACGTGATTCATTTCGACAACTGAAAAGGAGAAAGGGAATCTTCATCTCTCGACTATACAATTTCGACAATTTTAAATTAGTGCACATAGTTTTTGGTTCAAATAATGTGTCTTTGCTTGCGTTGTGCATAAACTTTCTGAAATAAAAAAAAGTCTAATTAAAACAGCATATCAGACATTAGGAAATAAGCTCATTTTTTTTATCAATACAGCATTGCAAAGGAAGCATATTGAAGGCGTAAGAGCTTTACAAATGGGATTTGAATAAAACTCACGAACTGACAATGTGCCGAAGAGAAGCTGGATGGCAAAATTAATTTACAACATCCTTCTTTTGTAAGTAGGCAACATATCAAATTTCAAAAAATGCACCATCATTGGATAAAAAATATTTCAAAATGCCGCATAAAACAAATGAAATTAAGAAACAATGATAAAAAAGACTTGAAAATTCTTAAAACTATTTCCCCCTGATTAGGCATTTGTTTTGAATTGCGCGAAAGTGATTTCAATCATTTCTGAGACTCTGCCGGAAATTTCCACCTAAATGAATGTATGCGTCATTTTACGGGCTACTTGTGAATCTCGAAAAAACTTTATCAGCATTAGGTTCTCTTTTTCTATTAGTTTTTATAAATATAGCAAAATGCATTCGCTTGTTTTTCAACTAGTAATACTGAAATTGCGTTTCCAAGTCTTAGAACTGAAATAATACAAAATTTCTAAAGAAACATTCGACACCATTCGCAGAAGGTATATAAACAGAACACAAAACCAAAACTTCGATAAATTAAAGGCCCACTTTTACTTTCAGTTTCGGATATTAAATCACCGAAACAACAATTAATATTATGCCAAAAAATGCGAGTTTCCTTTAATCAACCAACCTTGTTTTAAATCTGTCTACATGTGAAACCATTCTTCATAAAGTAAAATTGGCGTAATATTTGGTGAATTTTTTGGAGCTTAATTCTTCATATGCGGTTAACGGTGCTCCAAAATAGAATTTGCCTTTTAGAAATATTTTTTTTAATTGATTGAAATCAATGTTTACAAAAAAAACTTTCAATTATAGTCACATAATGGATAGAGCGGCTTCTTAATTTTACAGATAAATAAGATATTGATTTAAAACCAAACATAATTAGGAAATGGTTTCTCGAAGGTGGGTATTTATATATATTATTTAGATAGGAGTGGTCTTTAGAAAACTTTCTCGTTAACTTCCTAATGAATTTGTAGTGCCCAGAAAACACCTTGCGAGTGTTAGCAAGTGTTTTCGGTTTTAATAAAGCCTATTTAATGAAACTAACGTGTCCCCCTTGTGAAGGTTTAAGTAATTGGCCAATGGCATGAGGTTAATAGCGTCCAAAATTGCGGGAAAGGGTACCCCCCTTTAGAGGAGACTACGCAAGAACGTTTCTGGGAGACCACCCTTTTTAGTTTCTGTTGCTTTCCGAATCAGCTAATGTCCTTATTTTATATAATGGCATTTTTCATTGCCATCAAGATCACTTTCTCAAAACCTAAGATGAGCCTCCTTTGGTGACTTCATGTAAACTGGTGTATAAAAGGTGTTAACAATCTGAAATGGAATATTCTATTTGTCAATGTCGTAAAGGCCTCTTCAGCAAAACATGTGTTTTAAAATTATGCCAATAGTGTGATTTATTTTGCTTTAAATCATTGCCTTGCATTATAATTCTAATAAATCATTCTCCATCAAAAGTTGTGCTTTTTGTTGATTTTTTAGCATCTAGAAGTTTGAAATAGAGCTTCAAATTTAAGACAAGAGAGTTTTACAACCAATTTTTCCTCTATCCCGCTAAAAACATGGAGAAAAAATAAAATTTTGAAATAAAAGAAAAAATATTTAAAGTATCCACTTACGGCTATATCAATATCTTCATCATGATTATAGATGTTCCTCTCTCTCTGAGAGGCGTTGCCGAGATCTAATTGATTGACGCGATGAACATTTATTTTATTTAAGTGCAAGTTCTGAAATCAAAAATGTTTCATTCTCAAATTTTGAAAATTACTGATAATTCATTTTCTCCATAACTTAGTATTGTTTTTTTTTAGTAATGCAAACATTGATTCAAAATAGTATAAAAGAGCGAAAATTTAAATTACTCTACGTCATACAAGTGTTAAATATTTAATTTTTCATTAATATAAAAAAATCGTTTTTTTTAAGGTAATCAATAATTTTTTTTTAGAAATTTTTTATCGTAGCCCCACAAATTTTTCTCTTACAATTTAACTACTGTGATCTGTCATCACTTATTGATATGTATTCTTGATCGTCAGAAATTTCCTCACTTTAAAATTTCGTGTATTTATTCACTTTAAAAAATTAGTTCTCTATAATAATATTTGCAGAACATAAAAAACAAATTTAAAACTTGGAGAAAGGAAATTTTTTTTGACATTAAAATGGAATAAAAGTTTTTTTTTTTGTAAAGTTGATTAATAACTATTTTGAAGATTCTGATACCATCTCTTTCTATATAATGCGTTTATTAGAAAGGAAAATGATCAAACCCTGACCTTCTAAAATTATTTCCAATTCGACAATTTGATAGTTGTGTCATGTGAGGTGCAACCAATGCGAATTTCTGCTGCCCTAAAATTATAATAATTAAATTGGATAAAAATTTGCATTCAGTGCCAAATGAAAACGATACTAAAATGCAACTACTATTGATTTCCTCTTTTCTATTATCTTATTTCAAGTGCCAGCAATTCATTTCAACTTAAAAGAACAGACGATTTTAGCTGCCCTTTAATTCTATGGAATCAATAAACGCTAATTTTTTCTATGAAACAAATGGAGCTTAGTTAAACGATCAAACTTTCTACCAGTTTAAAACTCTTAATCTCAAATAAAAAAAAGATTCACGATTTTTTAATTTCAACACGCACCCATAGCTTGTCGTGCTTTTATAACAAAACTATGAAGCAAAATGAAGATCGTTCAGGCGGCCGCTTTCAGTTAGATACATCCATCAGAAGTTTTGAGCTTTCTTGTGGTATTTTAACCGGAAATTGCCAACTTCATGTCTTGAGGAGTCCGTGAATTACTAATCATTAAAATGATTATTAAGAGAATTCAGTGTTTTTAAACTGATGAAAGACCATACTGTAATGTTTAGCTAAATTAAGTTTAGTAACATTGGGGCCTCTCATTTTCTTTTTTTTTCCAAGATTCCGTAATAAACTTTCCCAAAAGAACGATGCCAACAATCCGCGTTTGTAGGAAAGATATAATACTTGTTTCGGACACTTCTAAAATAAGAAGTTAAATTTAAGAGCAAATAAATTATAAAGGGACTCATCAGATTTTCAGTCAAGGGATCCATTGAGAAATGCTCTGAGCTCGTGAGAAATTTTATTTGTTTGAAGAAGGATAACGTCTCCTTAAAAATTAGATAGCTTTGAATAATAAAAGAAATCACTGTAATGGCGTGATTCGGTTCCATGTATAACAACCCATGCAGAATGTAGC
The DNA here is from genome assembly GCA_026289955.1 of Argiope argentata. Taxonomy (NCBI): domain Eukaryota; kingdom Metazoa; phylum Arthropoda; class Arachnida; order Araneae; family Araneidae; genus Argiope; species Argiope argentata. The sequence goes on along the minus strand of JAOUZG010046449.1, from coordinate 55,947 downwards.
GTATTGTTAACCTTGGGTGAATTACTTGCTTCCTGTCTCATCTGTAGACTCGAATTGTTTGTGTTAAAGTAACCCTTTAAGTTGAAATATTATTAGCTTGCATTCCATTAAAACTCTGATGAACACTTTAAATATTACATCTTTTCTTTACTCTGTTCATCCACATTGAGCCGCTATTGTAACTCCCTTTATATGAAAACATCCACCTATGATTATTAGCCCTAAGTACCGTCACCAAACTGATTAGAGCCTACATTTTTCTCATGGATTTAGGAACACGCCGCAAAATCGAATGCCCTCAACTGGCTTTCTCATAGCATTTAATTAAAGATAACCCTGAAAAATTGACTTTTATTAGTGTTTTAAATGAGAGAAAATATTTTTATTTTCATTATCCTTTACCATGATGCTTGTTTTCTCATTTTTCCTAATTCCATTACAAGATGTCAAGAATCAGAATTTCATTTATTTCATTGTTTTAAATGAGTTTTGACAATATCTTAAATTAGACTGCCGCCCTCTTTAAAGGACAGTTGGACTAATTGTGTATTTAATAAAAAAACTGTAAAAATCCATTTAGAACCATTCGTTAATTATTATATTATATTAGAAGTCAAAACAATGCCTTGGTTCGGGAAACTCATAAATAACATAAAATTTTAAAGTGTCATTGTGTACGGAAGGACTTAAAAAAATATTACAAAATTCCGATTTCAGTTTTCAGCAAAATATTTTCAAGCTTCAAATTTCGATAGTCATATAATTCACTTATTCTATTATGTAGGCCTTAAGCAGTCCTATCTTTGAACTCCACATCAATCTCTGATTTTCTATCAGTGCACGTAAAATTCAATTTTAAATTAAAGTTGAAACGATGAAACTTCAATTAATATAATGACCTCTTTACTCAATCCAAGCATGCCTTTAAATAAAACTAAGAACTGAAAGCAGAGTAGTCCGACATTGAAGTTTTATGCTCACTACAGAAATTGAAACATTATAATTGTTTTTACGATTTATAATATCTTAAAGAATTATTCAGCAAAAATTTTACGGATTCAATAACATTTTTAGTTTTTAATTTCGTTTTTAGATGTAGATAGATGCCATCAATAATATTTCTTTAGGTTTGTAAAAATATTCAAAAAAATTATGGTTTAAATTCCTTTTGTCTTATAGATTGTTATTCTGTAAAATATTCTTAATAATTTAACTTCTAAATAAATAAATAAACATTTCTATCTCCTCAGATCAAATGTGGCTGATTTATTCGGTTCTGAATATTGCAAGATTAGAACAATCATCATTATCATAATCTAGAACAATTATTCTAGAGTAACCTTGATTGGCTTCTTTGAATTCTTGATAAAGTGAACTAAAATCGCCAGTTTTATCGAAAATTGATATTGAAATTTTCATAGATCGATCAGCTTTGATGATTGATTTAGTTGATCGGAGTGCCACTTTTTTTCATTTTTAAGGACTTATTGTCTCTAAAATATTTTGTTAAATTTGATTCAAAGAGCAGATGATGTATGTAAAAATGTAATTCATCGGTATTTTCTCCTCAGTCTAATATTTATATATTTCAATTAGACCATTTGTTAAGAGATTTATGTCTCTCCCCAAAAAATTAAGAAATTAGATGTTTGGTTCCGATTAAAGAAGATGTCGTGTAGATGTTAAGCCATATTTGTCTTAAATAAAACTGTTTAATTGGATTAGTAATATATGTATTATAAAATATCATAGAACGTTTCATTACATTTATTTTCCAAAAATAGCATGTTTCATAGTTCTGTCATTTTATACAGACACCTGCTGAAAAAGACATTTTTATATTTTTAATTTGGAGTGATAGTTTATTCATTTTTTTCTCATTTGAGAACATGATATTGTTTTATTTCAAAACTTTTGATGCCTCTAAAATAGCCGGGTAAAAAATATTTTTATCTGCTTTTACAAATTTTGCATTATTAATTATTACGTATGCTTGTTTGAAAGAAGATGCATTTTAAAATAGTTGACCAGCTTTTACCAGTATAGCTTTAATATTACGTATGCTTCGTTGAAAGCAGAATCGGGTTTATTTCGCACGATTCATTAAAATGCAGAGATAAATTACAATCACTAAGTGTTTGGTTTGCAAAATATATCTACTTCACATAAGTAAGAGTAACAATTCAAAACATGTCATTGTTTTAAAAATAAAAATAAAATTCAAAAATATTTTACTACTACTTATTATCAATTGCTTTTTGTTCGTCGTTACTTTGAAATAACATTATCTTGTACGTTTAAGATTTCTTGCTTTTAAATAATCTCGCTCTCAGAAGTTTATCGTTTGGTTCTTTTCTAAAAATTCTTTTTCAGTTTTAACTGTCGCAGTTTTGTAATATATATTTTTACTTTGTATTTTTATTTACTTTAATTCTTTAATGGAATTAATAATTTTGATTTTGCAAACGATCAAGAAAAATGTACTCTTGCATTTATTGTTTAAAAAATATCACATTTCCTATTTATTTCATTTCATATAATCACTGGATGAAAATTGTATTTTTCTGTTTCATTTTTAATAGTAGTTAACTTATTTTTTTTTAAATCAAAACTTCTGAAAATGTGATGCCAATATATTATTAAAAGCTGATTTTTTTAAAGATCCTCGTGGAGATAAAATTTTATTTGTATTTTATGCTAAATAAATGGTTCAAAAATACGGTTAAATTAACTGCTTAAAAATTCATGAAAAATAGAAATTTAATTTGTAGGTAAAAAAATCAGCATCATTGAAAAGCTAATTTTTTGAGCTTTAACTTGATGAAAAAATCAATTTTGCGTTGTATAATTTTTTGGAAGTTACAGCGAGAAAACGTTAAATTGTCACTTATTTTTTTAATTAATTGAAATTTTAATTAAAAATTCAAAAAAGCGCTCCGAGTTTCTTATTCCCGGTCCTCAAGGTATATATGTACCAAATGTGGTAGCTATAGGTCGAACGGTCTGGCCTGTTGAGCGCCAATACACACATTGAGGTTTATTACAAGTAAAGATATAGAAAAGCCGTGGAACCAGATTAAAAAGAAAATGTTTTTTCCTGTAAATGTGAAAACGAAACTTTTATTTCCCTATTATTATTCGGACTTTTATTATATTTTTATTCCGGACTTACCTGTAAATGTGAAGCTAGACTTTTATTCATAATTTTTTTTAATTTTTTAATTTTTAATTTAATTTAATTTAATTTAATTTTTTATTTATTTATTTATTTTTGCTACTTATACTTTTTTTTTATGGATTCTTGGGAAATATAAAATTCGTCGATCAAAATTAAAACAACACATCATGTTTTTTTTTTCAAAATAATAAACTCAGTGAGCCAATTTAATCGTTGTTTTTATTGCATCAAAATGTTTTTATAGTGGTTTTCTTTAATAATGCCTATCGGAGGAACTTGAAACAGTTTAATTTCTGAATACCGATTCTGCTCGGTACATCTACGAAACTACGATGCTCGTTAATTACATTTCATGATTGATTACCCAATTGCTTTTCTTCCGTTATCCATTGTTGTTAATTAATAAGATATAATAAATTCAATGTTAATTCAATAAGATATAATAAAAGATAATTTTCATTTTGTAAATAAAAATTGCTCTGAAATATTTTACTGCACAATAGTACCCTTTTTTTAATTCCGTATTAGTCATTAACTGCAATGCTTAATTCTCTTAAAACCGCTAATATTAAATATGAACATCTCCTCCTTTCCTCTTCCCTTCCACCCCTATTTTGACTGAATTAAACCCATCCTGACGCATGCGCAAAAGCGCGGAGAGTTTCACAATCCGTTGCCGAACAGTACTTATATTACTGTCATCAAAAATACTCTTGTATTAATGTAGAGACTTAATGAATAGCTTCAAAGAGCCACAGAGAAAGCTGCTGGCACATGCGCTGGATTTCTCCTTCGAGAGAGAGGGATAGAAGGAGGGTTTCTTCCACCCCGATAAGAATGCGTTTTTAATAAGCTTTTCTGCACAGATCAAGCGTACTGCTCCCGTACGTTTGTTGTGTGCAGGCCTCTTATTCCACCCCACCTAAAGGTGAACCTATACACTTTTAGAGGTGTTGCTTTGTCAGGCTTCGACCTTTGGTGCAAATAAGTAATGTAACTTCTAATTTAAATGTAATTTATCTTTTCCTTCTTAACTATTAATGTCCCGTCAAATTTTGGTTTTACTCTCAATAAATTAACTTTTTTTTCTTTATTCGTCACACCTTTTCTTAATCAGCATCCTGGACACTGATCCAAATGGAATTGAATGAGCATTTTGTAACATCCAGTCCTAAAATAAAGACAATAGAAAATTTTTGAATCAATTTCTTCACTATTTAAAAGGACAGAAAAATGCCCTTAACGGAAAGTAAAATGAAAGGAAAGTTGAATTCCTTCTTCTGTCGCGAACACCGAAAAGCTAGCAGTTCTATTTCATCAATTTCTTAATCTAATGCCCAATTATTGCTTTAAAAAAATCCACATTTGGTGGTTCAAGAATAATTTTTAAATGTTCTATAACAAAAATATAATGAAAAAAGTTTTTATCTTCCAAATTTTCAGAAAAAAATTAACGCTAAACTTAAATTATTTTTCTTAAATTTTCATTTACTTACATTTTTCTTATTCAAAGGATCTAAAAGAAAAATAATCCAAATAGTAACGCTTGAAGAATTATGAAGACGCCTTAACTAATAACCTGCAGTTAGAAAAAATAAAAAAAAGTTATCTGTTATCACAATCATATAAAATATAAAATTATAGTAATCCAATAAAATAGTTTGTTTATAAATATATATGAGATTAAATAAAAGATAGTTTCCTTTAATGAACTTTGAATGAAAAAAAAATATTCAAAATTGAGTATGTTAAAATATTCTTCGAAATAGATGAAAGCGGTTAAAGAGTAAATCAAAACTTTAATTGGTTAAAAAACTAATTTTTTTAGTTTTTTTTTTTAATTTGAAAGCAAAAAAAAACCTTTGTCTAAGTTAATTTACAAAAGAAAACGCCAAGGATAAAACTTTATAGTAAGCTAATGCTAAAATATGGTTTTCATGGTGACAGAAAAAATTCCGAGTTATTTCTTCATAGCTTATTTTTTAAAATTTCATTTTTAACAGTAATTACTGGAGTAAAATATGCATGATATGCGTATCAAGTCAAATCCGAAATTTAAAAAAAAGATTTAAAAAAATTATCAATTATTATAAGTTAAAGGAAACATTATAGATAGAAAAATTTTAATATCAATATCATAATTCAAAGAATAAATAATTAATCGTGTTTTGGCTAACATCATTTTTGAAACTCTCTATATCACGTCGCTCTGAATAAACAATCTAAGGAATAAAATATAACAGATGCACCACTTTAAGTCTGTAAAATGCATTCATCTTTCATTGCACTTCATTTGTTTTAAAATTTTGAAAAAAAAAAAAACATGAAAAAGTTTTTAAGCAGTTAAATTAATATAATACAGAGCTGGATACTTTTCCAATCATTGTCCTTATATAGTATTTACAGGAAATATAACAAAAAGAAGAAAAATCAGGACAAAAAGAATACCTTAGTTTCAAAATAACTGATATTTTAAGAACTGACAAGAATGCAGTTTACCAACCATTTTAGAATAATAAAACAAATCTGTAGTTTTCGCAAACCTTGAAGAGAATTATAAAGTTCTACCTTTTTACCTAAAAAAGACTGCATATTCAATTTTGATTTTTTTGTGAGGTCACCACCCAATTACTTTGCGCATTCGTTCTAATAAAGATGCCTTTCCTCTCATTCCACATTGAATTGAGGATTTGGGATAATGTTGCCATTCTCTTGTATGGTGGCGGCGGAAAATAATCAGGACATATTCATCTTTGGCGCGAATTTAATATTTTTTTCTGAATTTGTCACGAAATATTTGGCGAGTTTTTTTATTATTTATACCCAGTTAATAACACTCTAAAATCGAATTTGCATTCTAGAAATATTTTCTCGATCTTATTAGAAATTCAGTATTTACAACAAAACTTGTAGGGTCATAGTTAATAGGGCGGCATCCAGTTTTCTAGAGAAATAAGATATTGATTTAAACTCAAACACAATCTGGAATTGCACCGCGAAGGTAGTTATTTATATATATTATATAGATCGGAGTGGTCTTTATAAAACTTTCTCGCAAGCTTTCTAAGGAATTTGTAGTGCCCCGAAAACACCTTGCATGACATTGGTGCACAGTATTTACGAAATATCAACTTAAAGTGTGAATTTAGTTTATAACAAATTTTATATAAACTTAAAGTATTTTGCCATCTTTGGGAGGGTTTTGATGATTAATCCTTAGCCTAAGGTTGGCAGTATAGGAAATTCGAATTTGTGCTATAAACACCTTTATCTCAATCGACTGAAAATAAGATTAGTCTCAAATCTGCATTTTCTGTCACTAAATTCTATATCTCATTTGTTATATTCAATCCGTAGCTGTTTTTGAATTATCGCGTTTTCCTGCTTCTGGAAGTGCAAATCGACATCATTCTTTTACTGATTTTATTCGAATCCCGTGGGTAACAGCACCCCATATATTAATCCCGTGTATCACCATCCAGTTGTCTTCGATTTGTTGTTATCGTATTTTATTCGAATCGGAGAGTCAGACAGAGAGATTCTTTCTGGATTTATTTCGCTCAAAATTTGTTAGAAAGGAACACATTTGGAGTAAAATATGCACACAAATGCCCATCAAGGGCCGCTTTGGCCTGAGGGTAAGATTCGAAAGAAGTAGGTTTTCAGTTTCGAGACCCGATTCCCCCTGAGAACCTTCGTGTGAGGGGGTCTGTTGCGAGTTAAATCTGTCAGGCCAAACGTCCTCCCGCAGCTGTGATGTGGTGAGGAAGAGGGGCTGCTAGCACAGGGATTGTTCTCGTCCTCTGACACCGACTAAAAAAACGAGTTCCAGTCGAAAATATCCCTAGTGTATCTTTACAAAGGGACTTTGATGTACCT
>JAOUZG010046449.1:0-34876 GCA_026289955.1 Argiope argentata | reverse complement strand
GATTTGATTTGTTCCATCTTTTTATATATAATATTAATATAAAATGTAGGCAATATTGCCATTTGGAATTCGTAATCCATAGCATGCTATTTCCGTTTTCTCTAAACGAGCACAGAGCTGTTCCTTTATTTGATTCCTTTCTGCCACAATCCACGGGGGAAAACACAGAAAATGGAGATCAAAAGGTCCCTAAATAGTGGTTGGTTCTTAAGGCTAGGATAGAAATGTTATGCGAATAGCCGCCTCTACCGACGATCGAACGTCCTCCCCATGGGATCGTCGAAGGTTTTGGCGTTGAAGGCACAACCAAAGATTCAGCCAATACTATCTAGTTGTGCAGAAAATTCATTTTTATCAAGATGGCTCAGGGTGTTGCAATTTAAACCACAATGAAAGCAAGGAGAGACAATTTTGAGTGACAGTAATGAAAACGTGTCACATTTTCAGTTCGCTATCTAGAGCCAATTTAAGAAGAAAATTAAACTAACCTTCAATTAATTGAAATTTTAATTAGCGAAGAGGACTTTTCTTTTCTACGAGATATACATCTTCCTATTATAGGAAGTGCAGATCACAAGGTCTGGCCTGTAGAGAGCCAACATACACAATGCATAATCACACTTGTTGTCAGAATAAATATGAATTTATCTTTTTATTCCTTGAACAGAATATTATTTGTACTTTTTGTTTCTTTCTGTGTGTCTCTTCGTATTCTCTGAGAGTTAATGTAAAAAATGTTGTAAAACCCTCGTGTTTCAAAATCGATGTTCTATATCAAACATTGACTTCCTTTCTGAGCCTTCTAAAAGCCTTATTTCGTAATTTGAACATTAATTTATTTGTGTCCTTTTCTTGCGAATAATGATTAAAAAGTGGAAAGGGAATCAAAGGCGGAGAAATCGGCGTTTCGATTGAACTTAACGAACCAAACCAAGGAATGGTATTGTGTGGGAAAATATCTGCATTTTACCAAACGTTATACCTTTCCTGGGATTCACATTCTTCTCCTCGCTCTTCTTATAAAACGTGTTCTGTCTCAGCCCCCAAGTTCTTCAGATAAAAAGTAATATTTCTGCGTTCCTGATCAGTTCCGAAATCCACAAGTTACACCCTTCTGTAATGGATGTGGGTCCTCTGTGTACGTGAAAGTCTACTTCCTTCGTTTTCACTAAACTAAATGTGCCAAGAATTTCGGTAAATACTGTGAACATCAATAAAAATGTGATGAAATTCGTAAATCTTTATTGTTTTACTGTCATCTACCACTAGAAAACACTCCATTCTTTTGTATAGGTAGTGAAATAGAAAGAGTTTTGGGTGTTCTCTATCTTCTTCATCTCGGTTTTGTCTTTTAAGCATGACAATCATTAGCTGCATGCAAAAAAGGAAAAAAAAATATTCAATTTTTCTTTTTATGTTGATATGTTTGTTGTGTTTCGAGGATTGGATAGAGGAGTGTGCGTCTGACTTTCCTGTTGTTTTTTTTTTCTATTTTTACCCTAGAATTTCAAATCTTAGTCACAATCCTAAATTTTTAATGCTTTTGGACTCTGCTTGGACATTAGAAATTTAATCGCAGAAATATTGTTAGAAAAAACAAAGTTTTTAAAAAGTCTAAATTAACAAAAGAGGAGTGTCTGTTGCCTTTCTACACGAGAGATTGAGAGATTCACACTTACTATTTATCGTATAAATGTATTTATGCGGAAATGCGTGTGCTCAGATCTGAATGTTTGACTCGCAGCTGCCAATTTTGGGATGAATGCATTTTGGAGGGAGAATCTGCGAAATTCGTTGTGAATTTTTTAAATAATGTAATTATTAAAAAAATCAGCCAAATTGGATTATTTTTACTATTATAAATCGAAGATGTTATTGCCCTAAAATAAGTTTCATGTCATTTCGATAATTAAAAATGATAATTTCTCTGAAACTAGTATTATTAATATACAAATTTATAATTCATTTTAAAAAACATTTATATTTTTTACAAAATAAAAATTTATTGTTTAGGTGAGGCTAAAACCTTTTTCATTCTTGAAATTGGGAATATTATATATAGGATTCTTTTACCGTTGCCGCAGGGAGCATTTAACTTTTTCCTATTTTCTAACTGAAATTTATTTACTCCTATAAAAATATTTTATTTACCTTACGACTAACACCTTCTTTTTTTAGAAATTCTCTGTGATATAAATTAACTATTTAGCAATAGACAAAAAAATCTTCTTTTTAACTTTTCTTCTTCGAGTGCGTGTTTTAGTCATCGTATAGTTATTTCGTTGTTCGAATAAAATCCCATTTCAGTTTAAGCGGATAATTTAAATGACAAAAAAATTAGTAAAAAGCATAACTTTTGAAAAGGATTAATAAATGAACTTTAAAGCAAAATAAGTGCCTCTATTGTCATAATTTTAAACAGCATATTTTTCAGAAGATGGTTTTAAGACAACGTAACATAAAACATTCCATTCAGAATTTTAACACCTCTTAAATACCACTAAGTCTTCATCACCAAAGGAGACAAATCTTCATTTTAAGAGAGTCAATTTGATGTAAAATTCCTTTACATTAAATAAGGACATTTAGACGGAAAGTTAACTCATTTGGAAACTAGGAGAACATAACGAGGGTGGTCTCCCAGAGACTTTCTTGTTTACTCTCTTCTTTAAGGGTCATCCCCCTTCCTCCGCATACACTCGGGATCTTTGGGCAAGGCCACCAATGAATTGCGCTGCATTGCTGACAATGCTTTAAAAAACATGGATTTGTTTTTTAAAAAAATACGATCACAAAAATATGTATTTTGATCCTCCCTCCCCTTTATTACAACTGTATTTTTTTTAATCGCCAATTGAGTAAAAATTGGAAAACTAAGCTGAATTTTTAAGGAGATATTTCGAATTTCAGTGGCTTTCAGCTTTTACAGAGATTCAAATGTGCGGAGTACAAGAAAAGGGTCGCCCCTTTGACGGATTTCACACAAAATTGAATAAATATCAAAACGAAATTTGATGAAATAAAAATAAATAAATATCCATAAAAATTAAATTCAAACTTCTCAATCGCCACAGCAGGATTTTTTTATTCGGATTTGAAAGCAAATATCTTTAATTTTGAAGAAAATATAGTGAACAAGTCCTGATTTTAAAAAGAAAACAAGGTCACATGTCTCAATTTTTAAAATGCTATTAAAGAAAAATAGAAACGACATCTTCGACGAGATAAAAGAAATTATTTCTGATATTATGAGAGAATACATGTAATATTTGTTCCACTCGAATATGAAAGTCGAAAATATTCATTGGTGTCTGTGAAAAATCATCTTTTCTAATCTGTTTGTAATATTCAGAGTATTTACATTGTCGCTGTATAAGTGACGTTCCCAATTTGTTTAAAATATCTGTAAATTTTTAAAGTGGCAAACTTATGATTTATTTTCGTTTTTCTCCCAAATGCATCCTAATACCAAAAGAATTTTTATACCAAGTTTAAAATTTGAAAACATTTCTTTGAAAAGAAACCGATGTACTCTAATTGTGGTTTAAAAAAACATTTTAAAGAAAATCGTTAATTTTATATAACTTTAAAATGATACTAATTCCAGATTTTATTTTTCCTTATTTACTACGCACGAGGTAGAACACTGCTCTTCATCATTTTCATAACATTAATTGTTGGATCATACGATAAGAAATGTCAATTTTATCTCTTGAAATTTCCGTTCAACTTTTTGCCTTTGAGGTTTCATTTTGTAAATTGCTTTTCTTTACGCGAAATTTTGGTTTAAACAAAACAAATTTTAGAAAAAATGCAAATTTTCCACTTAATATTGTACACATTTTAAACATATTTTTTCTCTTTTCAACAAAGCGTTTCAAAGATTTTCAAAGTGAGAAATTTTTCTGCAGTGGCTATATATTTCTACTTTTGGTAAAGTAATAAAGAAAATTTGCTTGTTGTCATGTTTTTTGAATATTTTTCATTTCTCAATAATTGCAGCTGTAATTGCATTTGTTTCGGGAATTTTTTTGAGAAAAATGAAAGAGAAAAAAAACGTTGAACAAATTTAGTCATTTACATATTTTAAAACAATAATTAATAATGATGAATCTTTATATATTTTATCTTTGATAAAGCTGCAAAATTTGAAATTTTTTTCTAACAATAATTTATGAGAATAGGATTAGTGAAAATTTGCTAAAGCCATACGACTCATTTTCAAAGATGGCTTATACTTTATATCGGATTCTTATTCATAACTAAAAGCAATCCATTTTAGAAACATTACCACTCTTTTTTTTTCTACTAAATGATAAGTATGTATTTTACAATCGGTATTCATATTGCATTTAAACTTTATCAAATTTCATTTCAAATGCTGTTAAAAGCAGGTGAACGTCAAGTACTTTCAAAAAATAAGTAAATAGGAAAATTAATACTTCAGGGAAATTGCGGAAGATCGCCACAATGTTTTCCTGCGAATAACCATTAAATGTAAATAAAACTATGCACCACCATCCGAACAGCGTGTATTACTGTATTATTTTTAACATAGTATGTTAGATATTCACAGCCTCTTCCAAAACATTTAAAATGTGTACAGACATCATCATGATACTAACGCGTCTATTTTTTTGGAATGTTACGCATTCTAATTTTATAACTTAAAATGTCGGGTTTATTTATTACTTTTATTACCGACTTTCAATATTATCTATTAAAAAATCTAAATGATACTAATGTAATATTGTAAAGCGACAAACAGTGGAGGAAAAATGCACTTACTTGATTCGTTTCATTTTTTTATGACTAGAATTTTGAAGCAACTCAAAATGTGAGAATGAATCAAATTATGAGCACTACGACGATTTAGAATTTACATAACATTACGTGATATCGACTTCATCTTTTAAGCACATTTCCACTATGCTCACGCAGAGGTGTTTTTTTTAATCCATTCTCTTCTATCCCCTCCCCTCTTCTACATCTACTCTAAGGGAAGCTTCAAAAAAATGAGGACAAGCTAACTTCGTTGTGGTTGGTTCTCGCCTCTTTGGAAGGTACAGAATTTCTGTGAGTGCAGCTGCCCTTCAGGGAGGATGACTCATCCTGCCTACGGGGGGAGTTGTGCAATGGCTCGTGTTGGCCCTGAAGACTCAACCATAGTTCCGGGTATTCGAACCTGGTGTGTTCCGGTTATTCGAATTTCTTGGGGCGGAGAGCAGGGGCCTTTAGTATGAACCATTTGCATTAACCATTAGTATTAACCATTGAGGTCTTATGAGAGATCATAAAAGGAGCAAGTCATAAATATATTTTCCATTTAGAGTCGCCTTGAAGCTGGAAATGAACTAATTTTCAATTCATTAAAACTTTAATAAAATCCCTAAGAAGTTCGTTTTTCCATCCTTTAAGTTCCCAACCCCCCCCCACCCGATGGGGAACATCTCGAAAGGAGGGTTAGATGCTTCCGGCATGGTGATTGGATCTCGCTGCCCTGGAAGGTATAGAAATAGGTGAGATGTTAGGCTCCTCCAGTCGATGGCGGGACCTACTTGCTGCAAGAGGCAAACTTTAATTATTCATAAATTTCACAAATACTCTATTGTCGAACCATCTGACACCTCATGCTTCTTATTTCAGTTTATGACTGTTTTTTATCTTACATATCCTCGACATAGATTTTTTTTTAACATAAAAGGCTTTTATTTTCTATTTTGAATCCTGATTACAGATTTTTAGTTTTATTAAACTCTTCGAATGCATTACAATTTTGATATCATTTGTTTCTGTTTGATATCATTTGTCATCTCATTTAAAGAAATAATCTTTCTAAATTTGTTATTTTTAAAATATCCTGAAAGTTCATACCTCTAGATTATATTTAACTTGGATTTAAAAACATGGTACACTCGATAAAAAATGTTTTTTTCGATCATTAAATATCTCAAATGTTATTAAATGAAACAATTGATAATGCGTAAGATTACACCGCAGATGTCAGTATTCGTTTGTGAATATTTTCTCTCTATATTTTCTTTTCTTTTCGTTATGGTATTCCAGTGGAAAAGTGACTTATTTCTGAGCGTCTAATTACTAATACTATATTACAAATACCATAAGTATGAGAAAAAAATTAAAAAAAATCAAATCTGAAATAGAATTTATCTGCATTTTAATGTTTTAAATTTCATTTTTCCAGCAAATTTCCTAAATTTGAATCTACAGATTTCATGAAATGAAAATCACAATAATTGAATAGAAATGTTGCAAAAAACAAAAATCACACGACTTGATGTCTGTTGTTGTGGTACATGTACTACCTGAGTTGCAATACATGTAACTGAGTTCTGGAGTTACAGTGGATTCTAAAATTATGAAACCTGTGCAGAACATTTTATTTGGAGCAATCTTATTCCTTTAGTTAATTCACAGACGGAGGCTAGAGTGTCATGGATTTCTTCTTATCATTTGCGATGGAGTCAGCTTTTCCTTTCTAAAAACCCATTTGAGGCTTCATGGTTTATCCATTATTAAGGGTTGCTCTCTACATTTTAGAAATGACTTAACATGCATGGCAGAGTTTCTGTGACGTAAAAGGGCCGTTCCTAATTTTAAATATATTTTAAAATCATGACAAAGCCAAAACCTCATTTGGACTAAACATACCGAACTAAGCCTTAAGTTTTAGGATAAATTGCGAATGGTGTGAACAATCCCAGATTTGTGTAATACTATATTAATGAAATGCATTTGGCATAACACATTAAAACACAAAAATCTTGATTTATTTGACGAAAATGATATGTTTTTTTTTTCGTCTTTTAGTTAGTTGATGCTATATTCATCAGATAAACTATACTATATTTATCTATAATACTATATTCATTTATATTCATCAATATTCATCAGATAAGATTTATATTCATCAGATAAACGCACTGAATGATGGTGCGTATTGAAAATTTAAGATGGGAGTTTTAATAAAAGAACTCTAGACCCTGTTTTTGAAACAATAAAGAATTGGTTCACAGCCCAAGAATGTGTTTTCTTATTGCGGAAAGCAAATTGAGAGTAATTGAAGAATTTTATGATAAATTTCGATATATTATTGTCGAGGTTAAAAAAGATAAATAAGACATTTAAAAAACTCATGTAAAACTTTTCAATCTTTTCATTCAATTAAACAGCAAACATTTCACAAATTAAATGAAAAGTTTAGTTTTTAATTTTGTTTTTATATGTATATAAATGCTCTCAATAATAATTTTTTTCGGTTTCTAAATACATTTTAAAAACATTATGGTTCAAATTCCTTTGGTCTCATAGATTCATAATAGTAAAATATTCTTAATATTTCCACCTCTAAATAAACAAATAAATATTTCTATCTTCTTCTTCAAATCTGGCTGATTTATTCAATTTTGAATAATGCAAGTTCATAATAATAATCATTTCCATAATCTAGACCAATTATTCTAGAGTAACCCAGATTGGCTTCTTCGAGATCTTGATAAAGTGATCTAAAATCGCCAGGCTTTATCGAATATTTATATTGAAATTTTCATAGATCGATCAGCTTTGATGATTGATTTAGTTGATTGGAATGTCACTTTTTTTTATTTTAAGGACTTATTCTCTCTAGAATATTTTGTTAAAAGGGATTCACAGAGCAGATGATATATGTAAAAATTTAAAAGCCGTAATTCATCAGCATTTTCCCCCTCAATTTACTAATTATATATTTCACCTAGACCAATTGCCTAGAAATGTATGTCTCTCTCAAAAAAATTAAGATATTGGACGCTGGGCTCCGATTACAGAAGTCACCTTGTAGATGTTAAACCCCATTTGACTTAAATGAAACCGTTTAATTGTATTAGTAATACATGTATTATAAAATAACATAGAAAACGTTTTATTGTATTTATTTTCTGAAAATATCATGTTTCGTATTGGTTTCATTTTATGCAGACACATGCTGAAATTGACATTTTTATTATTTTAATTTGGAATGATAGTTGATTTATTTTTTCTCATGTGAGAACATGATATTGTTTTGGTTAGAAAGTTTTGATGTCTAAGAAATATGCGGGTAAAAATTATTTTTATCTGCTTTTACAAATTTATCATTGTTAATTATTACGTATGTTTGTTAGAAAGAAGATGCGTTTTCAAATAGCCGACCTGTTTAATATTGCGTATGCTTCGTTGAAAGCAGATGCGTTTAATTTCTCATCATTTATTAAAATACGGAGATAAATTACAATCACGAAGGTGAATTTGCACAATATACCTTCTTCGCATAAGTAAAAGTAACAATTCAAAAATTATTAAAAAAAAGAATTCAAAATTATTTTAGATCCTACTTATTATCAATTCCTTTTTGTTCGTCCTTTCTTTGAAATAACGTCATCTTCAAATTCGTTTAAGATTTCTTAACGTCAAAGTATATATATATATATATATGCTTCCTATACTTTAATAATCATTCTTTAAATTTGGCTATTGCTCCGATCAAGCGAGCAATGTTAATGATTTGCACATTTAGAATACATTTTTTGCAGAATCTTAAACTGTGCCAATTTAATTCATTCTGAGTTTTTGGAATTGCTAAGAGGATGGCGTGAAATGTTGTCTTTGAAATCAGTTTCGCTTTCTTCAGTCAACACGATTTACGTGATTTTCTCAGAGCCATCAAAGCCTAAAATCAAGAGGGCCTGCGATATTGAAATGCGGGTAGACAACATATCGCAAATGAAGAAAAAAATAGCTTTTTAAGACATGCTCATCTTGGTGGTTTGATAACCATTTAGCATCTTCTGGCAGACAACGTCTGCGTATTTGCAGACAAGAAACCATTTTTTTTCTGTAACAATGAAGCATATCTTTATCTGTTGATCGCTCCTGCCATGCAAATGGAACTCTCATATTTACACCCCCAATTTCTTTGAAATCTTGCTTACTTGTCGACACTAATGTTATTGATCATTATCATGCCGTTCAAAAAAAAATTTGTTCTTTATCAGCCCGTTTCTTTTCTTTAACTGACATTTATATAGCCTTCCATCTCTATTAGTTCCCATTTTCAAGTGTAAAATGGGGTTTTTTTTTCGAAACGACTGAATTACCATCTACACTCGTTCCAAAATTTCAGAAACCCCGTGCCCAACACAAGCTCAGGTGCATTTTGTAATCTACCAATCACAGACTGCAGGATTGTTATTTTGTCAGTAAGTATCCCAATTACCACTGGGAAAAATGTAAGTTTTACTTTTTGTGCAGAAACCTTTTCGATCTCGGTACAAACTTCGTCACGAAAATGCGCCTAGTGTTAGCTGCGTGTTCAAAATTATAAGGGAGTAAATTTTATATGCTTTTTTTTAATTTAAAAACCTCCTTTTAATGCTCTCTGCAGACGAAACCGTTGCTCATTAAAGTTGGTGTTGGATGTAATTAATTCGTGGAAATTCGACGCAGCAAATGTAACACATTTCGTCGCTAGAGGGAGTGTTTTGAAGAACTGCCCTTTGAGTATACGTTTACGATTATTAAAAATTTCATTACAAAAGAAATTGCATTCAATACAAATTTAAAAAATTTCAATTAGCTGTTGAATCATAAAACATTCCACAATTTGAAGCATCGCATTCTGGAAAATGCAGCTAACAGGATATAAAGTTCCTTTTTTTTCGAAATGGATCACAATTATTGGAATTATCAAAATGTACCCGATGCTTCTATTCTCGCAAATTCCGAAATCACTAAGGTTTGCGGTATTGGAATCGGGAAACCCAAGTTTAATGCTTCATTCTTCGGTGAAGTGGTGGGCTTCTCTATCACAGATACTAATGTGTAAAGGACCTCCATCTTGGATAAACATTTTGCATGAAAGAGCAAAAGAATGCTCCAGGATCAGGAGCAGATTTATTCTGCAACAACGAGGCATACCGCTGCCTGCGCGGGGATCTTTTCATCTTCTGGAACTCTAACACCAAATTTGGCAAAAAGATATGACGTTGAGAGTCTACACCAACCTCTCGTTGCTGTTGAGAGAAACGGGATCTGCGTGAATGAGATCGGATTGTCTACTTTCTTAATTTAGGAGTTGAGAGTATTGAAAGATCATCTCAGATGAAAAGATGCTGAGAATGCTCCTGAGAGAATGTTCCAAAATCATTTCGATTCAAACTCAAAGTGGGAAAGAAGTTGAAACTCTTACGAATATAGAAAATACGTTAAAGTAACCTTTTCCCGGTGTAATGCTAGTATAAATAATGCCAGATGGCATCGTTTTTGAACTTTAAAAGTGTTGAATGAAAGATTGGTATTGAGAGGTCTGTAAAAATTCTGGTTAATCTATATTCATTCCAATAAAAAACAAAAGCTTCAGATTTGTGGGCTGAAAATGGAGTCGCTGTATTTGAAGTGTGTTACTTCCGGTAGCACGCGATAACAGAAACGTGGCATGTATCGGTTGCTTGCCTTGAATGAAAATTTCGAGTTAATTTTCATAAATTGATACTCCCCAAGACACTATATGTTTATATTGTTATTATTTCAGTGAAACGCATCTTGCCACTTAAACTGTGCGTTTATACAAGATGGTAAAAATTCCTTTTTCAGATTGTATCTAAGAATTGAAAGAAGTGGTGAGAATTCAAGTCAGTTAAATTACCGGATACTTTTATTTTCCCCCCAAAATCAAACATTCTGAATTTCGAATAGGAACTGAACAATCTTCAATGTTTCCTGTTTTTTAATCTTTTTGAACATTAGAAATTTATTTACAGAAATATTGCTAATAATGAGCGAAGTGTTTTCAGTGTCTTAAATAATAAAATAGGATTGTGTGTCGGCTCTCTGTACAACACACTGAGAGACTCATTGCTACTAACTGTGACATAAATGTATTTTGGGGGAAGAATGTGAGAACTACATGATGATATTTTTCATACTTTAATTAAAAAAAATTATCGAAGTTTGAAATTTATCAATATCATTAAACGAAGATGTAATTGCGCTAAAAGGAGATTAACGCCATTTTGAAAATTAAAAATTATTATTTTACTGAAGCTAGCATCATTAATAAACAATTGTTCTAAGTCATTAAAAACATTTACATTTTTTTTATTTACAGAATTAAATTTTATTGTTTCAGTGAGCCTAAAATAATTTTTATTTCTGAAATAGGGATATATTTCAAATCAAATTCTTTTACCGTTATTAATGATAAAACAAAAGCGGATCTTTGTGGATTGTCCTTGAAAATGGAATTTCTGTTTTGCTTCTTCCTCTGACCAAATTTACGGAACTTTTTGCAGGTGCGTACAGTTGAACATCAGGCTCGCAGGTAGTTATGAAAGGTTTCCAACTGTGTCAAATTGACTAAATGAAATTTGATTAGTCTAATAAAATTATTTTGTCTATCTTATTTGTAATACCTTTTGTTAAGAAAATTCTGCGAGATATTGTATAACAAATTTTGCAATTGACAAATATATTTCTTCTTCTTTACTTTTTTTCTTCGAATGCGTGTTTTAATTCTGATAAAAGTTATTTTATTGCTTGGATCAAATCCTATTTCAGTTCAAAGTACAGATTTCAAATGACACCAAAATAACCTAAAAACATAAATTTTGAAAGAGAATGGTGTATTAGAATGATGATTAAATAGAATGATTTAAAACAAAGTAAGTCATACAATTATCTTTATTTTTTAAAAAAATTGTTTTGCTGCAGATATTTTTAAGACAACATTAGATAAAACATTCCCTTCAGATTTTTAACACCTCTTAAACACCTGTAAACCGGAGGCACTAAAGCATGTTAACCAATAGAACTGAGATGAAATGCACTAATGTGCAAGTTTTATTTTATCGTTATCTACCACTAGAAAACAGTAAAGTCTTTTATATATGTAGTGAAATAGAAAGTATATTGTCTGGAAGTTTTCATTTTCATTGAAGGCGCTTCTAAGCATGCAGTTCATTAACTGCGTGCGAAGAATGAAATGAAGAGTTTTGTTTTGCTTTTTACTTTGAATTGTTTGTTTGTGTTTCGAAAAGTAATGTAGAAACAATTAAGGCTAATGTAAACACTTGGATTTTACTCATCAAAACTTATTTATTGATATTTTCAAATTTTAACTTGTAATTTCAAATATTAATAGAACAATCCTCAAAGTTTCCTTTCTCTTTTTATCTATTAGAAATTTATTTACAGAAATGTTGTTAATAATTAGCGGTTTTCAGTGTCTCAATTAACAAAAAAAGGAGTGTGTGTCGGCGTTCTACACGAGAGAGTGAGAGACTCATTGCCATGTAACTCATTCCAAAGTGAACTCAATCCGGCTTGCTCTTAAAATTAACCTTTATTTATTCTGTGTATGCACCTTTTATTTGGAGCAATCCTATTCCTTTATTTAGTTCACAAAAAAAAAAGAAAAACCCACGATTCATTCCTTTTGCATAGCATCTGTGATTGTGTTTGTGCCGTAATCGGAGAATCTTATTTACCTCTTCATGCTTTATCTACATCTAAAGTTTGCCCTCTGCATTGTGTAACGGCGTTGACGTGGTTAGGGACTTTTCTATGAACGCGAATTACATACATCGTTCTTGTGTGGAAAAGATATGAATCAGTACAAACACGAACTGGGCGAAGTGAAGTCCCCGTTTCGACTAAACTGATGGAACTAAACCTTAAATCTGAATTCTCGAAAGACCGCGAATAACAAACACATATTTGCGAAAATGGGAGTTTTGTAACCCACGTTTGAAATACCACTTGAAAAATACTAAACTCTTGATTTATGTTCCGTGAATTAATGGGCCTTTATTGATATTTCTCAAACCGACATTATTCATTTGAGGAGCGCATTTGGTTATTTGCGCGCGTTGAAAATTTAAGATTTAGAGTTACTTTTTGAATAGTTCCGTTCGTTGATCCATTTTCAGCTGATTTGAGAAATTGGCCGATTGTGGTGAGCGTCTGTTCATTGTTGAAAGTAGAATAAATGTTATTAAAAATTGTTGTAATACAAAATTTTGATATACTATTGACGCGAGAAACGGGAAAAGAAAAAAAAACATGGCATTGGAATTCTCAAATACTGCAGTGAGATTTTTTTTTATTCAGCTTTCAAATCGAGTCCTGAAAAAGTGCTATCATAAAAATGTTCTTAAATTTATTGCAAATATCTCATCGCCTTCCTCTTTTTTCAAAATCCTCTTAAAGGAAAAAAGAAAATCTTTTTTTTTTAGCAAACATGAATCATTTTTAAAATAAGGAGAGAATGCAAGATAAAATGTTTGTACCACAAGTGTTTGAAAACCAGAACTGCTCAATTTTGGTTGAGAAAAATTCTATCTTCTAACCCAGGTGTAAAATTTAGATTAGTAGTATTGATGCTACCATAAGGATATTGAAAAATTTATTTAATTGCTGTAAAAAAACTATTTTATGACGTGTTATCACTTTGTTTCTTGAGTATAATCTCTATGCGAAAATGATTTTTTTTTCAATCGTATCGTTTCAAAACCAATTTTTTTTTAATTATCTCATTTCAGATTTTTTATATTTTTCCTTTTTTTAATAAATTTTGGAATTAAATAAACAGCAGTGAAATTAAAGATTAAAATGAAATCTGCCATGCGTATTTCAATGTATCATGTCAGAACACAATTTCATGCACGGCCAAGCACCACGTGCTCGTGCGAGTTAAATTACATTTTTGAATCATTTTAATGGTTTCATTGGATGAGTCACTTTGGTATTGCAAACGATACCAAAATATTTGTCCCACATTTATTGTTTTAAAAAATATCTCATTTCCTAGTTATTTAATTTCATATAATCGGCTTAAAATGATATTTTTCTAGTTTTTATTTGCTGTAGTCATTAACTATTTTTTTAATCAGAAATAATGACAACGCATTATTAAAAGCTGATTTTTTGAAATGCTCGGGCGGATTATATATATATATACTAGCCGCCTTTGGCGACCAGTTGGTTCGCCAGTATTAATGCTCGCTAAAATTTTCATATAATATTTTAAGTAGCTGTGTCTCATAACAGGTTTTTCACCAAAATATATTTAAACCAAACAAACTTTGATAATCAAATAATTCATTTATAATATTATTTAGTATAATTTTCTTCAGATGTTCTGTTCATTGTACTACTCATTTTTCTCTTTCTATCCGAGCAATGATTGTCCCGGTATTGATATTTTACTTCAATGTTGGAGGGAAAGGTCTAAAATTCTACGTTTATATCGAATAATGAGATTCAGATTTTCATAAATGTAAACACACTAAACAAATTAAGACACAATTGATTTTCAAGAGATACGAAAGTTTAAAAACAGCTTGGAAATTGCTGCACACAGAGGAAACAATGGTGACACGCACACATCCTTCTTTTCTTTATTTTTCTATTCTTTTTTTCTTCACTACTTTTCTTTCTACAAACAATTTTTGCCCTCTGTTATTCTTTCTTTTCTTTATTTATAACTTTATTATGACTTTATTTTGAGCAGGCATAGATTAAATATTCATACAGACTAATAATAAAAGCAACTATTTTCTTTCTATTTTACACATTCCGTTATCTATAAATGAAAACCAACTGACTTCGCGCAATGCTTTCTAAACAAATGATAATTTATTACTTCCTGCTATCTTACTCGGTGTGGGGGAAGGAAATGCAGATTTTTGGCAGGAAAGTAAGAAAAGTGTCGTTTTAACTATTTTCATCGCAGTTTTTTCTTTTCTTCTCTCCATAAAAACCATCCTCGTGTCTTAAAGAAAATATTAAAAAAAATTAGCCGAATCGGTCGAGCCGTTCTCTAGTTTTGCGCTTAGCAACGCATTTCGAGTTGCATTTATATATATATATATATATATATATATATAGTTTTTCGCCTGCAGATATTTGTTGACGCCCAAAATCTTATTCTAAAAACAACATTATGCTCTGACATGATTATAAAATTTATTTTACAACTTTACAGCCTTCAAAAATCATATTTTATTCTCTGTATTACCTCGGACGTTCGAGACTAGATTTACGGTTTTTCAAACCCGGTTTTGGAAAAACCGTTTTTTAACGTAAAATTTTCACATTTCAAAGCCTGTTTTTAAATAAAGAAAACTGATTTGAAAAATTCAGATTATAACATAAAATTAAATTTGTTAAAAATGAATACGTTAGCTGTAAAGAAATTGTTTGTCTGCAATATATCCTAATTTTTATGTGGAATAATATGCGCAAGGAATCGTTTTTAAGATCTGAATGTGCATGGGTTGGTCTTACGCGAGTGTTTATTAAAAAATCAAGAATACTGTATCGGGGATTTTACACATCAAACTAAATAAAGTGAGCAAAATTTCGAAAATTTAAAAATTGTGAATGACATTAAAAAACAGTGAAGTAGATTTGTTCATCAATTATTCGTAAAAATTGAATTTTACTAATAAGAATTTGAAATACCAATAAAAAAGAGAAAAAGTCTTCATTTTTACCTAGAACATTAAAACCCCTCATCATGCTTTCTCGACGTCTGTAAACGTCTCTGCTATGTAAGCGCGCCCTCTATCGGTCGCGTGGTCTAAATAAGAAGTGTGTAGCTCATGTTCAGACAATTTAAAACATTCTGTTGTATCAAAGGATAATTTTTTGAAATTCTCAGAAAAAGTGAACATTCAAAATACAATTGTTCATTAGAAAATTAATTGCAGTGTAGTTAGACGCAAATGAATGAACAATTTGACTTTATCATTAATTTATATATCAATCTATTCATGAAAAAAATTGTGCATGTTAACGATTTAAAGAACAGAGTTTGAGACATATATTTACTAAATTTCGCATGAGTAAGGGCAGAGGATGTACATGAGAGCATTTTTATTGAAAGTCTAATGAAAACTTCATATTTTGAGGGGATGGACTACTTTCTAGTTAACTTTTGGATATATCGTCTCAAAATATTAACTTCCTATTATCTTAAAATTTGAGATATATATATATATATATATATATATCAGAGAAACCAATGTTATAACCAACAAATTCTATTGATAGTTGAGAATATTTTTAAATATTTTTTTATTAATGTACCTAGCCGCCTTTGGTGATCAGTCGGTTCGCCAGTAGCTGCAGATTGAACGGTCTGGCCTGCAGAGCGCGAACACACACATACACACACACATTGTGCTTTGTTATAAGTAAAGAAGTCGAAACTCAAATGCATGAAGCTGGGTAAAGTATGGGCTATTTAAAAAGTAATTATTAGTATAAATTATTCAATTGCATTAAATAATGGCGTCCATTTTGAAATAGTTATACATTTTGCATCAATAATATAAAAAATTGAAAAATAACATTCCAGGAATCTGTTATGATAATTTACCATCATCGAAATATTAAATAAATAAACATAAACAAAGAAAATTTCTTAAAGCGCACAATAGTCTTAGAAGCTGCCGTTGAATGTAAATAATGAAATACAATGCAATGCAAACACCGGGTATTCTCCGATTCATGAATTCAAACTGTCAAACATTAGAAGTCGCTGCATTGAATGCGCAACACATTTCATATCAAGTAATTTGCAGGAATAAATAACAACTTAAAAAGCACCCTTTAGCATTGAACGCATTTCTCTCAATAACAATGCACGTACAAACTGAATGTGTTTTTATACTTAAATAAGTCTTATTTATCAATTCCTACTATTATTTCACACTCTTCCAATATATACCTTGTTCAAATTTTCAATCGGTAATAAAATACTTTTTATTCATCCACACAAGTTCAAATACAATATTTTTAACTCGCAGTAGATGACACACGATGTTACTACGGTTTTTTCAAATATCAATTCATTCATTAAATTGAATCAATTTTTAATACTTTGAGTATAGTTTTAGCAGTTTGTAATGAGAATTGGAACCATTATCCATTTGCTCGATCGATAAAATGAGAGAATGCTAGTATTTTTCGAGTGAAGGTGAAGAATGCGAGATCAATTCTTTCGAAAATCAATCATTTTTGTTGATAAGTATTTATATGAAAAGTAATAATTTACTAAAAAATAACTTAAATAAAAATTTTCTTTGCCGACTTAAGTAGAAATTGAGTATGTTTTTATGAAGTATACCAAAAGAAGGGATTCCGATCTTCAACAACGAGACAAAGTGATTGCGACGAATATTTGTTCTCCAAATCGAAAATCCGATGCCCGAATTCACGTACTGTTATCTCTAATTATGTTAATGTCAAAATCTAACAATTGTTTAATCCCATCTTTAGCAAAAGAAAGACGTTGAATGTTGCGAAGGAGGGATTTTTAATTTCAGGATAACTTTAAAAACGTTTTTGTGTATTAAAAATATAACATAAACATAAAAATGAAAAACCAATCTTATTACTAAGAATCATTATTATTAAGAAAATAACTTTTGAAGTTTTATGATAAGAGAAAACTTATTTTTATGACCTAATAGTTTTGGAGGATACGACCATTCCTTTCCACACTTAATTCACGATAATCGTTCATTCAGCCATGATGATTACTCATTATATAATTAAGATAACTCATCCCCTTTCGCACACGATTCACTTTCCGTTTCACGAATCCTTCTTGGTTTCTTAAGATTTTGTTCGTCTGAATAAATTTTATTTGTCAGGACACATTCAGTTTTACATAGAACATTTTTACAAATATTTTATAACTCGCCCTTCGTACGTGTGGAAATTTCGATGTGTATGCATGAGAACTGATCACAATGTAAAATGTCACCAAACCGTATCATTGTGGTGCTGTTGAAAATAATTTACGCCAAAAAAATGTTCTAAAATTTCATCGAAATCACCGAATGTAGCGCGAATAGCAGCAATTAATGTTTCCACTCTTCACGTGCCAATTCAACGCCAACTGGAGCAAAGCAAATGAGTGAATTTTCTACGCATGTTAGGGTAATACGGAATAGAAATTTTTAATTTCCTTTATTATGTTTTATTTTGTTTCTTTCACGTTAGCCCAGCGCAAGCGAAAAATCAGCAAATAATGTAGAATTCCGCCAAATTTCTTTGGCGATTTTTCGATTGCGTCCGGCTTACGGAAAAGTATAATTATTTTAATGCAAAAGTACTTCGGAATAAATCCGAAAGATCGATTCATTAACGATGTTTAATTTTAAATTAATCAAACCTAACAAAATAAAAATAATCGTATGAAATAACCGGTCGAAAACATGTTAAACCTTACTCATTTGACGGTGGGAAATAAAGATTTTTGGCAAGAAAGTTAATTTTTAATTAATAAAAAATTAATCAATAAATCAAATTGAATAAATAGTAGCCTATGCCCTATTCTGGAATGTAATCTATCTCTGTGCTAAACTTCATCACATTTCGTTCCGCTGTTCTTACGTGATTAACAAACTTCGTCCATTCATCAATTTTAACATCTATAAGAGTAGTATCGGTTCAACTAATTAGCTATGTGTTAAATAATTTTAACTGTCATAATGGGCAAGGAAGAAACACGAATTGTTCACAAAGTGACATGTTTCTATTCAACTGCTGCCATTCGAATGTAAGTAAAAAGAATAGTTTCTGGGCCCTGCACATTAGCATTACTTTTATATAGTTGATATATGACGAAATCTAAAGATTTAGTGCATCAATTTCTATAAAAAATCTGATTTTTAATTCCTATCTAGCAAGAAAAGGCATATTCAATTCCAATGTTGTTTTTTTCTGTTCGTATTTGATCAGCTTCAATTGCAATATTCCCAGCAAATCATCAAGTTAATCATAATTATTTCCGAAACATAACTATCCTGTAAACAATGCATAAGTATATATAAAAAGTCACAACGGGCGATCCAGACAATGAAAATAAATGTAAACATACAAAAATGTGAAAGAAAAGGGAATAAGTTGCAATCTGCAAACAATTGTTTCAAATTCACCAACAAATTTTAAAATGGAATATTTGTAAATCTCTTTAATAACTTCCAATCTGAGAAATCATCACAATTACTACGGCAAAGCATGGAACAAAAAATGGCGATGCAGGAAAGGTAAATGTTGGAAGTTTTTATGAATTTTCATATGCTTTTTTTTTCACTCATCTTTCAATGCTTGTATTCAGGGAACGCTGTATTGTATTTTTTAAAAAAAATAGCCGTACCTTACTTAAAATTTGGAATTTTGTATACTAATGGATAATTGGGCAATTGTCTTATTCCACAATTGTAGTGACGTTTGAAATTTTTTGTGCACTTTATCAGTCGGTGGCTTTTATTTAGCTCGCAATTACAAAGTAAAAGCAGCACTATTGCAAAATTTTGCTTTCATAGCGGATGAATTGCCACTTGCAACTCTCCAATTACTTTAGAAACACCCCCCACAATACAAGCGCAGTGTCAACTCCTAAACCTCAAACGGTGTTGATGGTGACTGTGGTGTCGTGGGATGAGCATTCCCCTTCTTAAAAACTGTGTCCCCAATAATCGACATCAGTGAACGATTAAGAACTCGCACGTCATTCACAGACTTCGGAGTTCTTATTCCCACAGTATCCGTTGCGGTTACCCCTAGATAATGCGCGAGTCTTAGTTTAATTGCAGAAACAGAAGTTCTTCATGGTATAGAATTTGCGGTGGGAAGTTATTTGTTACGGAAACGCAACAGTCACTAATTGCGTTCTAACAGTATAAAGCATTTTTTTTTCTAGATAGAACAGCCTTCTTAAAAATAAGATTTTTTACAATATAAAACTTTAACTATTATTTTCAGCCACTTATTAGAGCCATAATGTGTTCCATGGGTGAAAGCTGATTGTTTTGAGAAATGTTAAGAACATAACGTGAAACGCTGTCTTTAAAATGGATTGGTCTTTCACGATGTACCGGATGCTTTACATCCAAAATTTACCAGGGATTGCTTTATTGGACTTGGATCGACCACATATCACAAAAACAATACTGAGCACTAGAGAATACAATCGTAGTCACATTCACTGATACGTAATTCAGAAATTTATAAAAAAAATCAATATTCCTTCAAATACCACTACAAATCTAAAACTCCTTGACTTATGTACCGAAAACGAAGTCGGGATTTTTTGTTTGAAAGTTTTGCTTTTTCTCATCGAGCAGCAATGGCACCTACTGACTGGCTGATGGATATTGAGAATGATTAGAATATGTTCATAACAAATTCCAAACAGTGCATATCGAATTTATTATTATAATTGAGTTTATTGTTACATCTTCTATTAAGAATGTACGTTTATTTTTGCTAGTGGGTTTGTTTTGCAACTGAATGTACTATTATTGGCACTCATTTACACCATGTGATATTCATTGTTTTTTTCTGACATTATATCTGAGAAATTGCTGTTGTGTCCTAGACAATCCCAACTGTCCGGTGCATTTTATCTCTCCAGATATGCAATTGCTGCAAACACAATTTAACATGGTTTTTTTTGTTTTGTTTTAGAATTGTCATGGATTACTTAAAAGTTTTTTTATTACGGCTAGAATAAGTGTATTATTTTCACAGGAGTGTAAGATGATACACTTCTGCGAATAATATACGCAAAGAATAATAAAAGAGTGTGCCTGTGTGAAAGAGAAAATTGGAGCTCTACAGAACAAAATCTCAGTCACAGAGCTATCGAGTTTGACACAGTTGAAAAAAGGAGTACATTGGGCAATTTTTTTTAATTTTTTTAAATAAAAGACTTAATTCAGTCCCGAGTTAAATTGAAGGTTGCTTTTCTGAAGAAGCCATTTAGAACAAGATTCACAAAACTGTCAATAATGGAATAGAAATGTTGCAGAATACCAAAATTACAAGAATCGCTGCCTGAAGCAATGGACGATGGGGACGATGGGATGCGTTCAACTGATTTGTGACGTCACAGTGAACTCTTGAACCATTTGCATGGCGCATTTCACTTCGGGAAATCATCCTTTTTTTTAGTTCACAGGAAAGAAATATCCCGCGAAGGACCCCTTTAGCACAGCAAAATCTGTTTGTCTCTTTGCACTTCTGATGCCATCAAGATTCACCCTCCACATCTTAGAAGTTCCGACCGTGGATAAGATACTTTCTGTGAAATACACGTGCCGTTCCATGAAAATGTCTCAGAAAGTCCCGGCAGGGACAACGGACTGTTAGAGTCTCATCTTGACCAAACTTATGGGGCCGCGGAGGTTAGTGATGAGGTCTCGGTTGGTCGGCCACAGGGATTCAAGTCGAGACCCGAATCCACCCGAGAGCCGTCGTGTAAAGGGGTGTGTTGCCCGTTAAATACATTAGTGTAAAAGTCTTTCCCCCTGACTTGGCGTGGTGTGTAGAGAGGGCTGATAGCTCAAATGTCTTCCTCGTCATCTGTTAGCGGTTCAAAATTGAGAGGTCCGTCCTGAACCAGCTCTAGTGTTTCTTTACAATGGGATGTTAATACGACTAAATTAAACAAAACGCGACTAACTTACATTATTAAACTTTAAATTTCAGTTCTCAAAAAATTATGAATGTTGCTAACATCAACGAATTTCTAAAAAAATTTCGAATTACCACAAGAAAGTCCAAAGGTCTTCCTTTATGTGCCAAAATTGAAACTGATTTCTTTACCTTCCTTCTAGCTCTACAAAATTCTTAGACAAACGCACAACATGCTGACGCGTGTTGAAGATTTCATAGGTTTGGATTTAAATTTAGCAAATATCGATGAGGTTTTAGCAGCCATCGAAAATAGCTGATTAACAACATTCTTGTTGAAATAAAAGTGATCGGAACTAAAGTTAATCAAATATAAAATTGAGAAACATAGGTAAATTATTGATGCGGGGAAAAGGATAGTAAAAAACCGTCATCGAATATATCATTAGCCATATAAATGGCAATATTTTTTTTATTCCTCTTTATGAGCAAATCTTTCAAATCGCAGCAAAAGGGCCACTTTAATAATTTTTACCTACTGAAAAACCTTCATCAGTATTCTTAGTTTTAAAACTTCTGTTAAAAAATGGAGAAAATGAATTTTTAGCAAAAAATTAGCTAATTCTGGTATCGGATTTGAATATGCAGTTTAATATTTATATATATCGCGTGTGTTCCAAAGTTAACACTATTCACAGTATTCGCTACAAATAATTGGATTTTCAAAGTTTTGTGAAATTTAAAACATTAAGAATGAGACTTTTTTAGATAAATTATAACTCATTTTGAAAAATAGCAATTTTGTGATTATTAATTTTTTCGAAATAAATATCATTATACGAAACACATTTTATTCACAGCTTAAAACTTCAAATATGATCTTTTAAATTATATATTATTTTAGTTGTTTTACTACATTTTTCTATTTTCCCAATATATTTTTAATTTATATAAAAAGCTATGAATATAAATTCATTTCACAATTTTATAGCAATTCAAAGCCCAGATTTTCTTTCCTAAATTATTTCGGATACAAAAAAACTGAAGATTATTGTTCTACCAAACGATAAATAATGCTGACATTAGCTTATGAAAATAGCGTTTAACTATTTGCCTTTGAAGCTAAAATTTAATTCATTTTTAATACTTTAAATAGAGTTCTAGCAGTTTGTTATGAGAATTGAAGTCAACAGGCAGTAGCTCGATAGGTAAAATACGAGGATTTCTGTTTTTTTTCGCTGAAGGTGAAGAATGCGGTCGTTGAGATAAACAATCATTTTTTGACAAATCATCTATATTAATTGTAATTGTTTAATTAAAAGTAACTAAAAGATAATTATTCTTTGACCTAAGTAGGAGTTGACTCATTTTTTTTCACTTTTCAAGCTGGATGTGCGAAATACGTTTCGATTCAATATTTGAATTTTGCAAAGTGAGATATTTTCTTGCTTCTGCTAAATATTTATACTTTTTATAGAGTAATAAATGACATTTGCTTGATGCTTTTATCTTCAACTGGAAATTTTTAGCCTTGCCGTTTTTGTAATGGAAGTTTCTTTGTTTTAGACTTTTCCCTTAAAACAATTGAGAAAAGTTTAATAAATGATATATACTTCTTAGTAAAATATACTTTGGTTGTATTTTAAAAATAAATATGACCTAAAAATTGCGCATTTTTTCCCTCTAATTATTTGTTAGATTAGCAGTTACATAGACAAGGTTTAGGTATAACTAATTTTTCTCCATGATGGCTTATTCTTTATTTCAAGAAAGCTGAATGCAAACTAAAATTATAATTTTTCTTAAAATCATAATATTTTATCATCAGATTTTTTTTAGATTTATCGCTTTTGGGGCATCCATTTATCCGCTTTTAGGATTATCGGAAAATATAAAGATGGTTGTCACCTTTGGCGAATTATCAAGAACAAAAAATGAGAACTTGCCAAGAATGTCTGCTATATATCCGATGCTCGTTATATCGATGCATGCTTATTCTGATTGTCACGTGATTGTTTAAAACCTTTTTAAGTAGGTAAATGGCTTAAATTACTTAACCCATTTAACAATTAATTAAGAAAAGCAATGCCTCAAAAATAATGATGGTTTCAAATGATAACACGTAATTTGAGCTAGCAGATTTCAAGTATTTTTATTTTATTTAGTTTATTGTAATAATTTTTAATGTTATCAATGGAAACATCAAAATTATACAAAAATCAAACAATGGCAGAAAAATACACATTTTTAAGTTTTTATATAAATTTAAATATTTCACTTTCACTTGATTTGTTTTATTTTTGTATCAATACACTTTTAAAGGTATTCTCCCTTACGTACTGAAACTAAGAAAATTTTTAAAAACATCCGTTCAAATGGACAATTTCGAATTCTTAGACCATTGTCTGTTATGCATGTCGTCTAGTGTGTGCTTTCTCTCAATCCACAAGCAGAGAGCTTCCCTTAGCTGAATCCTTTCCATTATCACCCCCCCCCTCCAGGGTATTCGTAAAAAATGCTGACGGAAAGCTTTTGGCTGGGGGGGGTGATTCTTGCCTCTTCCCTGTGCACAGAAATGATGAGGGATTGCAATCTCTGTACAAATGTCGTCATGGGCTTCTTGCAGGAGTTGCATGGTGACCGGTGATGACTCTTGTCACCAATCATGGTTCATGCTTGTACCGGTGTGGTACTCCGGACATTCAAATGATACTGAATGCCTCGGGTGTGGTGGAGCAACCTTTTGCTATTACCTCATTTCCAGAGTAGACCACAAGAAAAGCAATAAGAACCCACCATTGGAGAGCGTAATGAAAGCAATCTATACTTTCCGGCTGCTGTCCATAATACATTTAAAGCGATTTTATGTCAATATTCACTTTAAAAAACTTCCAGATCAGCGTGGAAGCTTTTCTGTTTGCATAAAAATTACTTTTTCCCAAAAGATAATGACAAAGAAGGATTTTGTAAGGGTGCACTTGCCCACTACGCTGAGCGATGCAACTTCATTCGAAGATATAAGATCAAAATAATTGAAACCTAATCATGGTACCATTGATATTATAGAACTGGTTAGACATGTTACTGCCAAAAAAGAGTCCTGCATATTAAGGTTAAGGAATTGTGAGAATTTTTTTTTAGAAGATGAACGTTCTTGCGGCTGTTGTGGTGTGATTAGCCTCTGGATGTATCGCATATCTGCTAGCTTATTGATTGTGTATTGCTTTCATATTTGCGAAACAGTGTACATTTTATTTGTACGGGAATATTGCGTTCTTTATATTACATACTTGCTTATAACACTTACTTCTAAAGAGTGATTCTCCGGGATTAATGGTTATATTTGATTGCACTCGAGTCGTTTACATAATTTAATGTCCAAAATTCCTCTGAACAATCTGAATTGTATTTTTTTAAGTTATATTTTTCATGAATACATTTAATGTTTTCTCGATAAAAAACAAAAAAAATCCAGTTCTTTTCCTCGCTGTATTTCTATTCATTGTTAATTTGACTTTCTTTTCCTTTTCTTCCCAACATCAAGTAAAAAAAAACTGAAGAATTCTTCTTTAAGTTTCGAAAAACGGAAAAAAACCCACGTGCTTAAGCATTTGATGAAAGAATGAAGTCAATTTGAAGGCAAATCAATCTGCGTGATGTGAGTTTTGAATGCTCAGTCTTGATGGCAAAGTGTTGGGCATCAAGTAAAAAAATTATGTTTGAAAAAGTGCTAAAACTTTACAAATGTGCATTTAATTATTGAAATGGCATCATTAAAAAGAAAATTATTCTAAATTTAATCTAATGCAAAATTTATTTTTAAGCAACAAAGATTTTTTAACTCATCGTGTAAAAACAACAAAAATTAGAATTAATTTCACATTAACTCAAATTTCAAATAAATGTGAACGAAGTGCATTTTCCTATTTTCTAAAGCAGGGGTTCTCAATAGGTGGGTCACAACCCCCCTAGGGGTCGCGAGATGTGGAAGAGAAGTTTAAAGAA
Source organism: Argiope argentata (assembly GCA_026289955.1). Classification (NCBI taxonomy): domain Eukaryota; kingdom Metazoa; phylum Arthropoda; class Arachnida; order Araneae; family Araneidae; genus Argiope; species Argiope argentata. The sequence goes on along the minus strand of JAOUZG010046449.1, from coordinate 9,403 downwards.
AATTTATTTATTACTGTAGTTTCCATTAAAAAAAAAGTGTACACATAAAGCTTTTAATGCACATACAAGTTGGTTTTTGTGTTCAATTAGTTGATGGGATACATGAGCTTGTTTGGAATTAAACAATTTTTTAATCTCTGGACTGAGCTTTGCAACACACAAAACAATGTCATTTTTAAATGTCAAACGATTTCTTGATTATGTTTTCAAATTATCAGTATGGAGAATCCTTGTTCACAGTTGTAATGTGTAGAAAATGACATCAAAGTTTTTAATGTTGTTGTCCTATCCAAAATGTGTCAATATAAGCTTTGTTAAAAGTTACTTTAGCTGACTGATCATTTAAAATTTCTATCAGTTGGTCATGATGAAGGGCACTTAGCTCAGCTTTTGTTACGGCTTGCTCACTGAACGGACTGACTGTCCACAGAACCCAACTCATATCCTTAACTGGAATGTGATTTGTAAACTGTTCAATCAAAGTTTCGAGATGAGATGATACTAGTAAGGAGAAAGGTGAAGTGTCAAGCGCCAATACCCGATACATACTCTACAAATTCTTGAGTACGTGTAAAATTTTTAAAATCTCTGTCTAGACTTTGGAGAGAGTTAGAATTTTTTGGGGGGTCGCCAAAATACTTGGTCTAAAAAGTACAATAGTAAGAATTTCCTTTCTACTTTGCTCACTAATTCCTACTGAAATTTCGCAATTATTATAATCACGGCTTCTTTTTTTAGCCTCTGAGATAACGAAGGAAACACTTTTCTTTTCCGTAATCATTATTATTTCGAAACTCTCGACAATTAATATTTTTACATCATCTTACATTTAGACTTAAAAACATGGAATGACAGCTAAATCTGGATATTTTTTTATCAATAGGTGGTTAAAGTTCGCCTTAAATGTTTGTTAAAAAGCAAAAGTATTTTTGCTTTCGATGATTTATATTTTATTCTGCAATTTTCAGAGAAAATTATCCCCTTTTTTTGCAAGAATAATAATTTCCATTAAAATTATATATTTCAGTTTCATTAAAGTTGGAAAATACAGCATTTATTAATTGTAGTGAGTAATTTTAGAAATTATCAATATTAATGCGGCAAAATATTAAAAAAAATAATTTCTAGGAATTTGTAAACACTGTTACTTAACTTAAATTTTTTCATAGGTGTTTGGGTGAAATTTTGAAGCCAATTTTTCATCCAAAACCGTTATCTTCTTCGAATTATTGCACACTTAGAGAACAAGGGTATTATCGCAAATTCTTATGCCGTTTAAACTTTGTCATTTTCATTACTAATCTATGTTTTATTGTTTACACATTCACATTCGTAATAAAACTGCAGTAACCATCTCTTTCCGTTCATGTATCCCACTGCAAAACAGGTTTATTTCTGAGTGCCTGTTTATTCATATCAACTGATCCCATTATTTTAAAAAACCACATTCACAATACAAGAGCAGATTCTTCTTTTAAGCCTCAAATTGTGTCCGTCTCTCTTATTGAGATAATAACTGGAGTGTCAATTTTAAACATTCTACCTCTTCATTCAAATTTGTAGAAGCAAATCGCTGAGTTGAGAAAACGATCATTGAAAATGTGAATGACGTAATTGCCTGTGAAAGTTGACGTCATTCACAGACTGCAGAATAATCAGCTATGGTGTCCTGTTGGTGAGGACTCGACTGGTGAGCTGTAGGGTCTCAGGTTCGAGACCCGAATACACCGAAGAACCGTCGTGTGAGGGGTCAGTTGCATGTAAAATATGTCAGGGTGAAACCTCCTCCCGCTGATGTGGAGATGATGGGGTGCCAGTTCAGGTGTCGTCCTCTTCATCTGGCCGTGGCTCAAAATGACGAGGTCCGTCCCAAAATAGCCCTAGTGTTGCTTTGCAACGGTGTTTACAATATATCTAAGCTAAAACTAAACTGCAGAATTTTTATTGCTTCAGTGTCTTTTTCAGTTACCACTAGAGAACACGGAAATCTTAATTTATGGGCAGAAAAAAAATATATTTCGGTTGCATAAGTTTTCAGCAGTATTTGGTCTTCGTGTGAACGCTTTAAGCATTGGCTGCGTGCTCTAAGCGGAAAGAGAAAAGTGTTTAATTGCTCTATTAGGATGCAGTAAGTAAATGACGAGGCTGCTTTTGGAACTTTGGCTAGATTGTTGATGAGAGCTTTGAACTTTGTTTAACCCTAATAGAAAAAAACACTAATCGAAAATTTAACAGAGAACGCTTGTTAAGGAATACCCAATTGAGCAAACATTTACGATTACTGCACGATTTATTGCAACAAAACACGTTCAATAAATTTGTCGTTCTCTTCGGCTACCGTTTAGAATCAAAAGTAACCCACCTGCTGTCGATCTCTGGTTGTTCTGAGAGCGTGCTTACATTAGACGCATGGAGGGCATCATTGCCTGGACGCTTCCACTCAGTTGGAGGTCATAAGTAGTAGAGGGAAAACTTAAGCATTCTGCTACTGGTGCTTCTGTTGGGTGGAAAAAAGAAAGAAATACTTAAAAGCACTTAAGGTAAAAAAAAAATGAAGCGCTTCTTTAGATGAAATTTCAATTCCGGAAGTAGTTATGGAGGTTTAAGGGGAAAAATTCATTTAGTAGTGGAGTAAGGAAAGGCGTACAATCCGTTGCATTGAGCAGTGGTTCATTTGTTCTTTGACTGTGGGATTTTCATGAGTTATAAGTTTACTGAAAAGTTTTCTTGAAGTTTCTTTTGATGGGATTATCAAATTTGGAATTGTAACACGTCTGAATCGAATGAACCATAACATTGGTAATGTTACATATTCTATTTCTTAAAACTTGAAATTTGTTCGATTGTTCGATTTGTTCTATCGATGGATTTTAGCAGCGAGCTCCCAAATTTTGTTAGCATAAATGAGGATAGAATATAAAATTTGCTTTCATTAAAACATTTCATTCTTTATTGAAGGGGGACGTCTGCCAAAGAGTGGGATAATGAGATTGACTTTAGCCCAGAACTTGCTTTTCTCATAGCTAATTTCGCTTTTAAAAATGGATTTATTGTCTAAGACCAGTCCAAAGTGCTTCCCGTTTTCTTTCCCAAGACAGATTATATTCAAGAAATATGGTTGCAGGTAGCATTTAGTTGAAATGTCCTTTCCCGAATTCGACGGTTTTCGTCTTTTTGAAAATGAACTTAAACACGTCCCTACAGGCACCAAATATCAATATTTTAGCATGTTTTGTTATATATGTAAAGCTACTGTCCCACGTAAGGACAGCAGTGTGAACAACAAAGAAGAAGTTTGTGTTGTAGTAATGCATTGCGTTAAATACTTAGGAAAATTTTATCTCTCGAAGATCTAGAGCTATTAGCTGGTAGGCGAAGAAGTTCATTCTTTAATTTCTGGAATTAGAAGACTTGTAATTGAATATATATTAATAAGGTTTCAAAGGGATATTATTAAAGAAGTTTTAAGAATGTAATTATAGAATAAAATAAAGGAAGGTTTCATAATTTAATGATTTTATAAGTGAGAAAAAAGAAATTAAAAATAACATAAGCTGAAATCAAAATTATCTACAAAAGTAGCATTTTTATGGTTTTCCGTTCGATTTTGCAAGCCGATGCTCCAAATCAAAATCTATAGATTTAAAGGAACGGAAAATTACAGGAATTGAACACAAATGGGACATAAAACAAAAATTGCAGGACTTGTTGTCTTATGTATTGGATTCTGCTTGCGTTATTTTATGTGTAATTGAGTTCGTGCAAGAAAGTGAAATCTTAAACTTTGTATCCGCCGCTTCATATTTTAATTAGAGTAATCACATTCCTTTATTTTATTCAGAGACAAAAAAATACCACGTGATGGGTGGCTTTTTAAGTTGAGTTTCATTTGTAAAATTTTTATTGTCATGGTTTATCTATTTTAGAAATGCCATAACACGGATTAGATATTTCCTTGATATTTATGCATCATTTTTCAGTCCAGAAATTATGTCAAAGTCCCAGTGATATCAAGGAAAATCCTCATTTGAATTGTACTTAACGAACTAAGCTTGTCCAAGGCAAGTGCCATAAGTAGCAAAGTTGTCCATAATAAGTTAAAAGTCAGTAAAATTAAAATCATTAATAACATAAAATGAAATTACGAAAAAGAAATAAAAAATAATATTAATTTTTGCACTTTTTTTTATTTCTGGCAATGATATCTCCTAATAAACAGCAGAAGATAAAAATCCTATTTAATAATTTTATGTTTATTTGAATTGTACAGTGTTTTTTTTTTGTTTTTTTTTATCATTTACAAATTTGTGTGTGTGTGTGTGTTTCCTTACAAATTTCTAAAAAAACTAATTTAAAATTTTTAAATATTTAAAAACATTATATTGAAATTCAAAGATTAAAAAATTAAGTTTTTGGCTAAGTATTTTAATAGAGATAATTTTGATTAAATAAACTATTGGCAAATGAGTTCAAATACTGATATCTTTATTTGTAATTTGATTTTTTACCTTAACATATTTTTTTCGCTCTCTTTTTTGGTAATTCTAAAATTCTACTTTAATTTTCTAAGAATTTCATTTTTAATCAATCACTTAATTTTATTCAGTTTCTATTTTAACCGAGAGATTATTTATTACGAATAAGTATACGAACAAAAAAATTAATAACATATATTAAATGAATTTCAAAATTCCCTCATAATTTTATTCAGCTTATCTTCCAAAAGAGATCAGATATATTTAAAAAAAAATAAATATGCACCAAATGAATATATATCATTTTTTTAAAATGAAAATGCCTTCATAATTTTTATTATTTATGTTCCAAACGGGAGAAGATATTAGATTAAGAATAAAGAATATCACGAATAAAGAATATTAAGAATAAATATACGAGCAAACAAATAAATAACATATATTAAATGAATTTGATAATTCTTTCTTAATTTTATCAGTTTCTTTTCCAAAAGATATAATGTATATATTTTTTAAATAAAAATTCAAAAAATGAATAAATAACATTTAAAAAGAAATGAAAATGCCTTCATAATTTTATTCAGTTTCTGTTCCAAGCGGGAGATGATATAAGATTAAGAATTAAGAATATTACGAATAAATATACGAACAAACGAATAAAAACGATAGTCAAGCAGTGCTCTTACGAAAGAATTTAAATTGAAATTTGGCCTAAAAACCAAATAACAAGCTTCATTCGAATAGCTTAAATTATTTTAGCAAAAATTTTATTTAAAGATAAACACATGTCATTTTAAAAAGGTATTTTTCTTATTCGAGGTAAGACGCAAAAATTCAACAAAAGTTGAGATTGATTTTGTCTTGTGAGAACATTGTTTTTATTTGAGGTTTTTGAAGCCTCAAAATGAGTAGGCAAAGAATTGTTGATTTTTCGCTTTTGAGCAAATTTTTTGCTTTTAGTGTTTCTAGAAAATAATTGAGAACGATGTCTTATTTGGCAATTTATCGCGAAAAACGCATTTAAAAATAGAATAATTTATAATTCAAATATTTAAGTCAGTGGGAACGTTGTTAAATTTTTGTTGTTGTTTTAAAATATTTTTATCGTGTGAGAACATGATGTTATATTAGTTTAAGGCTTTTGAAGCCACAAATTGTAGGGTAAAAAAATTGGCAATTTATCGCTTTCGGGGCATCCCATTTCAGCTTCTAAAATTATTAGAAAATGGAGGCCACATTTAGCGACATCAAAAACAAAAAGTTACAACTTGGCATGAAAATCTGTTATGTACCCGATTATCGATATTCTGAAAGTGACATGATTGTTTCAAACCTGTTTAAATTGGTTAATGACTTAAATTGATTACGAAAAACAATGCTTTAAAAATAATAGTGTTCTCATATGATAACATTAAATTTGTGACAGCAAATTTCATTTTTTTTAATTTTGCGTATACATTATATTGTTTACCAGATAGCTAAAATTATCAAATAATAAAAATGAAAAAGAAAACCGTGTTTATTTTTATTAGTGTACTAGAATTTTTTACCAAAAGCATTAAGGAGGAAACAAATTTCCTAAAAGCAATGACAGAAACAATAAATGTTAATAAAAAGAAAATTCTTAGTATAGGACAGTGAGAGTTCTTTCTTATAAATACATTAAAAATTTAACTCCTTTAAAAATGTAATTGAAATGCCAGTTTATTCATGGAATATATGACAATTTCAAACGCTTGCAACTTTTCACCTCTAGAAATGGCAACAGAAAAATAATTTTTCTAGAAATCGTTTTTTATATGCCTTTCTTTACAAGAAATTTCAAATTTTCAGGAAAAAAAGTTTTTCTTTGGTTACCAATGTCACATTTTGCATCATAAAAAATGTTTCAAATAAAAACAAACGACATAGAACCGAAACTTATGTTTTTATAAATCACAACGCTAAACAGCATAATGTATTTATTTATTTGTGATTTATCTTATCGTTTGCTATTTCAAAAGAATGTTTTTTTAATTAAATTTAGAAATTTCCATAATTATATAGCAATAGTAGAAATATTAGAACTTCTTCCTACATTTGAAAAAAATATGGAAATAAGTCATAGAAATTAAATGTTTTTGAAATGTAATTTTTTTTCTTTTTAATGAATTAGAACCTGTGCTTTGAAAGACAAGAATGAGAAAAAAAGACGAAAAAAATTAGAATTGAAATCACTAAATATTTACAAATCAATAAAAATGGATTTGTTAAAATCAATTTTATCACATGTCGTAATTTCTGAAATCTGATGGAGGGGTCCCCCCACAACTTTTTCACACACTCTCTAGTAAATTTGCCATACCTAAGAATCCATTGGCCTTGGAGTAGAATGGTTGTGAGATATTAACTTTTGGCATAAATTTAGTATTTTCTAATGAATTTATAGTGTCATCCTTGGAAAGTTTTTTGGCGATTAATTCCTGGCATGCGTTAATGATATTTGAAAACCGAAGTTGGATTTAAGATGCATTTTTATCAACCGTTTAAAACAAAAATACGACACAGAGCTACAATAGTAATCACTCATTCTCGTAGCAAATATGATATACTAAACTATTTCGCTTCTGAATTATTGCATTTATGGTGTTTCCGAAAGTACAAACAGACAGATAGTCAACCCGCAATCGGATTTGGCTCAAATGTTTACTATAGATGTCAAACATGTTTGGCGGGTTTTATCTCTCTAATAATTGTGCTTTGTAGTTATAAAGTTAACTCATATTGGAACAGTCGAACAAACAAACTCCCTCTGAATAGATTTTATTCAAAATTTGATAAAAATCTTCAAATTTGATGTAATGCCAAATTCCATACGTCTATTTCAAAGCAGTTTTGAGTTATCTAGGTCACCAGCTAACAAATGGATATTTTCCAAAATATTTCCGAGCACCGTAAGGCCTTAAACGTGGGAATTCGCCAAAATATCACGTTCAAATTTTTTGAGTATTACTATATTTTTAGTACACTACATCGACGAGAAAGTAATAATTGGTACTTTTCCATTAACCAGGAGAGAGCGAAAAATCGCCATATAATGTAGAATTCTGCTAAATATCTCACAGAGATTTTAAAGCGAAAAATCGCCAAATAAAGCAGAATTCCTCCAAAATTTCTTTTGCCATTTTTTTCTGGCTCCCGGTTAATGGGAAAGTATTTAAGAATTACAAAGTCAGGCAAACAAGTTTTGTGGAAATAAAATTGGTATAATTAGAAAAGTATTATCTGCGAACGTTTTTCAGCATTGTAGTAGTAGTTGTAGTAGTTGTTGTTAAAATAAGCAGAAATATAAATATTTTCGGAATTTTTTTCTTCAGGAAGTAAATGCGTTCACTCACTTTTTCGAAATAAGCTAATGAATGACCCAAAACAAGAATGCTTGTCTCGCAATTTTTCAACCTTTAGCTGGTAATGGAAATGGTTTCGATTAAAAAAACGCCTTCTCCCTGATATCTTAGCCACTTCTTTCGGAGAAAACTTGGTTCATTTTCTTCTCAATCCCGCCCATCCATCACATTTATTACTGCAGAAAATGAGCGGCCAACACTGATCCCTTAATAGGGTCTCTTTGAAAGGTCTTAAAGTAAGCCTTTGTCACTCAATCAATCAACAGGTGGTTGGTTGTATGCACTACCACACTCCACTCAAGAAATTGCAACTCTAGGCACTCATACCGATATTACTCCACTGAAATTGTTTTGTTTATTATTGAAGGTCAGGAAGCAATCATATAAAGTTGTATTTAAAAGTAATATTTATACACATTTATTATCATGTGAGAACGTGATGCTTTTTTTTCGTTAAGAGATTTTGAATAATTGAAGCACGAAATCGTCGATGTAATGAACAAAGCATAAATTGCAATGTTGATCAACCTCCTTTAATCGCATATATTTTTTACCTGCTTTTACCAGCATTACATTATTATTATGTATGTATCTTTGAAAGCAGATGCGTTTTTAAAAGGTTAACATGCTTTTACCTGTATTGCCTTAGTATTATGTATGCTTCTTTGACAGCAGATGTGTTTTTATAAGACTGACGTAGAACTATGACATCATAGCTGTTATTTCATCTCAAAATCGGTCCAGCTCCAAAACTTTGTTTCCCAACATGATAAATTGAAAATTAAAAATAAATTATCATTGCATATATATACGTACCTGTATATAGAGAGAAGCATAGAGACCGATAGAGAAATCTCGTGATTGTTTCAAACCAGTTTAAATTGGTTAATGGCTTAAATTAATTAAAATAAATAATGACTAAAATAATATAGTTCTCTCATAATAACTTAAAATTTGCAATTGCAGATTATTATTATTTTTTTTTTTGGTTTGATAAGAAATTTAATATTTGCAGAGAAGGCGTATTGCCAATGCTTTTTCACTAATTTTCTGAAAAGCAAACAATTCCGAGATTTCGAACAGTTTATGCTCTAGCAACAATACAATCTTTAAATATTTTCAGCAATTAACTATCAATTTATCATTTAATATACACAGCATTCTTATTCCGTATTTGATTCACTAACTGGCTCTGAATTACCAAAAAAAAACATTGAGCACACAGTTCCAAAAATAAACTTAATTTTAAATTTTAAAAAATTTGAAGGAATTTACTTAAGAAAAAATAAATAAATATTTTTTTAATCTCTTTAAGCACATTTATAGTCACTCAAAAGTCATTTATAGTCTATAGAAAAAAAAGTCATTATTATCTATAGTCATTTATAGTCACTCAAAAGCACACTTTATCTATAGTCATTCAAAAGCACATTTTATTATTTACACATTTTATCAAACACAATTTATCATGCACATTTAAATTCATTCAAAAGACAAAAGATAATAATGTTTTAAATATAATTTTTATTTATAAATGTTTAT
>JAOUZG010046448.1:0-13309 GCA_026289955.1 Argiope argentata | reverse complement strand
AAATCATGAAGAAAACCACATAAGGAAAAAAATTCAAACAATACCAAAAGTTATAATTGCAGAATATTTCGAACCAATTCCACAACAAGTGGACCAAAAAGCCAACAAAAATTACAATCTCCTTCGTCATTTTGAATTGCAGTTTTTTAAATCAAAAACACTTTGAAATATCACACGCCGATTTTTAATCGAAGCAAAGCCCACCTTATCGTAAGAGAAACAAGCAAATAATGAACCAATGCACTATTATTCATTCTGTTACAGCTTCGTTATACTGTTGTAACAAATGTTTATCTTTTAACTATTGTTACACTCTAAAGATATGCATAACAATAATTGAACATTATTGCTTGAAGTAACAATTAAATTTCATCTATTATGATTGTAAGAATTATTGTGATTGTAATATTATTAAGAAAGAGGGGGTATGCAAGTAACTTATAAGAAAATTGCTTTTTAAAAATTAAAACACTTTATATTCTTGAAAGGAACTGAAATGCGTATTATAAATCCTACAGAGGAATTTTTATCTTCCCTAAATAAAATACCTTCCTTTCGAAGTTTTTGTCTTTGGAATATCTAATACTTCAGGCACAAAGATTTTCTTTCTATCTTTATGCGGAACAATTTACGACAAGAAACCTGACATGCAATGTAAACAAATGCCTGTTATACACTAGAGAGCCCCCCAAAAATTGCGAATATAGTGTAGGACCCCCGCGACAAGTGCCACAATATAACATGGCATGAACTGCACTAAAGTTTGAAATAGTGTTTAAAGTAACTGGCTTCATGAATCATGCAAGGATGTCTATAAATCGGAAAGACTAAGGGGGGTTGGAGATCTTTGAACAGCACGTTGCAAGAAGTTCTCAATAATGGTCAAGTCAGGGAATTTAGATGACCAGCGGAAGATTTTACACGAGATAGTTTGTGGCTGCAAAAGCACATATCAGTTAAGTTACGTTGCACAATATGTATACTGACTCTTGTTGATGGATCTTCATTCAAATCCGCAGCAATTTGAGGAAATGTGGAACATCTATCTCGTATAACGATTCTTTTCAGGCATTGATGACTACGTTCTATTATGGCCTCTTTCAAACCGCAGCGCTGTCGGAGATTTGAAGTTTGACTGGAAATCTATTCGCGGCACACGCTAGAAATGGTCGGACGCGATAATACAAATTTCATCGGAAATGTTGTGCTCCCTTTCTCTTGCGCCGTCAATTAATCACCATTGAAAACTGCTTAAATCGTGATTACCTGCCATTGTAAAAGCAAAAATAGATGCAATTCCTGCTCAGACACCTGTTGTCTTATATACGCACTGTCGACATTATCATGTTATGCTGATTGATTGAACACCTCCCTTATTTGCATACGACTTGCAATACCCTTTTTTGGCTCCTCAGTGTATATGTTATTATAAAGTTTGTAGTATAATGATGATGCTATATATGTAATAATAATGTTGCAATTTAATGATAATGCTGTAATGTTGTAAATGTATCATGTAATGTGTAGTGTAATGATAATGAATAATTGAAGTTAATCGTTTGTCACAAATGATTTAAAGTCTTGTTTCCACTTTCTGTGGACATAGCTTACTTTAATAATTCTGCACTTTTACTGTGTATAGAAAAAGTATACGAAGAGAAGAGATAATGCTATTGTAAGTGTCAAAAAATTGGAACTCTAAATTTTGACTAATCTGAATATTTTAAACCTTTCTGAGTTCGACAAAAACATTCTATCTGAGAATATGTCTGTCTGTCTGAGAGAAGGTTGATTCATAAAAGCCTTAAGCTAGACAGATAAAATTTGATACATGGATTTTACACCTATTTGTAAATTTCTATAAACTCTATTCACTGGAAGTTTATCTGTCCTGTCAAGTTATCATAAGAACAATCAAACGAAGACAGTTGAATAGAAATTCAGTACACTTATTTAACCTCTGCAAGTTTACACATGTCAAATTTTGAGAAAAAAAATAAGTAGAATTTTACCTCTGGTTGTAGCCTGTATTTTCAGAAATATGTTGACGCGATAATTAAAAAAGCGTAATGACTTAAATAAAGTTTGGTACGCTATTTTGTGACTACAAGTGTAGTTCTGTATCACATTTTTGTTTCTATTAAGTTGGGAAAAAGTATCTAAAACAAAATTGAGATTTTGTTAACCACATTCTAAGACTAATACTTAAAGACTTGCTAAGATTGACGCGATAGTCCAGTAAAAAGGCTAAATTAACACCAAAGCTTAATATTTCGTAGCTAGTATTCAGAATGAAGTATTAATAAAAGTGGTACACCTATCTAATACCGTGTAGAGCTTTTACAAACACTCAGAAATGCCATAGCACGGCGAGGCAAAGATTCAACTAATTTATGAAGATTTTCTGTAAACAGTTCACACTATGATTCTTGGAAGGCAGTCCACAAAGTCGTGGAAGGGAGAGGTGGTGGAGATCTCCTAAGGACAACACATTGAAAAACATTCCTGATATGATTGGTAATGATCATGTCAAGAGAATTAGGTGGCCAAGAGAGGGAAAAAATTCAGAATAATGCTCCTCAAGCCACTCGGTTGCTACGGTAAAGATGTGGAATGGGGCATTATCATGCTGGAATCGTCCACGTTCGCCAGAATGCATAAGGAAATTAATACATGTTCAGGGTCAGAAAAGATGTTAACGCCCCCTGACCTGTCAAGGTTGAGTCTGCAAACATGAACGGTCCCATCTCATACCACCTGCACAATTTTCTTATCCTTAAAGAGCCTTCATTAGCTTGAACAGTTCTTTGTAAGTATGAGAAATCCGTATATCCATTGACTTTTCACCACACTCGTGTACACCCATCCACCCGATACACTTAAAAACGTGACTCATTAGACCAGACAGCATTTTTCCAATCAATAAGAGTCCATTGGCGATTTTGGCGAGCCCATATATAGTGCCACAGAATTTTATAAAAGTACACGAGATGGTTTGCGGCTTCGAAAGCCCATATTAATTAAGTTAAGTTGCAAAGTGCGTTCACTGACACTTGTGAATGGAGCTGCATTCAAATACCCAGCAATCTGAGGAAGTTTTAAACATCTATTTCTCATAAAGTCACTTTTTAGGTGTCAATGATCGCGTCGTATCAAGGCCTTTTTCAAGCCGCACTGCTGTCAAATTTTTTTAAACCTGAAACCTAGTATTCGGGATACACCCTAGAAATGTTAGTAGGTGAAAATCCAAATTTCATTTCTACTTTGAAAATGTTGTGCTCCCTTTCTCCTGTGACATCGATTAATCACCGCTAAAAAATGCTTACATCTTGATTACCTGCCCTTATAACAGCAAGAATCTATGTAATTCCTGCTCAGACACCTGTTGTTTTATATACGCACTGTCAACAGTCGCTGAATGGTTGAATGCCTTCATTATTTGCATATGAACTGCGATACCAATTTTTCTGCCTCTTCAGTGAATCAATATCATAATAGGTGTTCTCTAAAAAACACCTGTATCAGAAAATATGTGAAAAATATTTGATGTGATCACTTGCGTTGTAGGTTTGTATTTTACAATTAATAAAAAAACTATTTCTGATTTTTTATAAGTTTGTAACCATTACACTTTATCTGCCTTAGAATAATTTCTAATTTTCAATAAATCGATGTTCCCCTTATAATTTTCAATAAAAAAATGTCATTGTTATTGTTATTAATTGCACTTGGCATGGACAAGCTTCACCGATGCATCAGCGAGCATCTTTTGTTTTGAAGTAGCGCTCTCTAGGGCCAATAGTGCAACTTAGCAACACACTCATCACAGTCGCTTGCACATCCCCTTTTTACAGGGGGTCACATCCATATTCCTCACGGATAGTACTTAGAAGAAAAACCATGCCCAAATCCAGGACACCCAGTTCTCAGGGGAAGATGTTCTACTCCTATGCCAGGACGCCGGCATAAATAGATGTTCCATTGCCTATAGTTTTAACACATAAACTTTCTCTGTTGAGTTTTGTGAATTTGTTTATCACAACATTCGATGTTAGTTATAACAAATTCTGTAATTCTGTATATGTCATAATACGAAATGACCTCTAAGGACTCTACAATAGGCGAATGAATACGTATGTCACACTCAATGTGTAGTATTATATTTAAATACCCTTTTCAGCATCCATTGGGCTTCCAACTCAAAACTACCTGTCGAAGACTTTCCATGTGTGTCGTGGCTGGTGCACGTTAAATCTGTCATGGTCACAAAGTCCTCTATCTCGAGAGTACTGGGGGTACTGGGTCAGAAATGAGCGTTATCTGTTCCAGGTCTAAATGACGATATGTGGAGGAATGAATGGAATGCATGAATGAAGTCCACCCCGTAAAAAGGATTTGTGACTTGTGTGAGCTGGAAATCAGACTTCTGCCCTCAGGTACTTAGAGGTTGATACCCTCAGAAGCTACTGCACCTCTCCTTCCGTTGTAAAAAACAGAAGAGAAGAACAACAAATATCCTTTTAAGTATTCAAGAGACGAAAGCCTTACCAAATCAAATCTACGATACTTTAGTTTTAATAATCAAACATAAGGATCCATTCAAAATTCTCGAGCAAATGCGTTGCAGTTTTGATTTTGTTGAGCTAACACCATTCATCAAGATGGAATCTCCTTTTCCCACAAAGAACACACAAGAATTCCGAATTCATCCATCACAATCGTGTCATCGCATGCCTGAAGCCATCATCGCTCTTTGCCGACAGAACTTTTGCCATACTTTCCGTATTCCTGACTTTTTTGTTGTTGTTGTTGTCATATCCTTTTTGTTTTCTATTTTAGATTGTTTTTCCGTTCGAGGCAAAACTATATTTACATTCATCGAAATAACAAATGGGTTCTAAAATATTTATGCATTTCATCGAAGGTTGTGCTGGATTTGTCATGAAGTTTTTAGCATAGGAGTTTGTTTTCGGTTGAAATGTACAAATTACTTTCAATCTTATTTCATACAACATTCCGTTGTAGTATGCAATTCATGCATGAATGAAGTGAAATTTTTCTAAGGCAAAAACAAAGATATTATATTATTTCTACATGGAATATAAATAGGGGCATTAACCCTCTTTAAATTGACGAAACAAAGAAAAACAATCATGATTAGTAAATAAAATAAAACAAAAGATGGAAGCCCCCATTAAATCTGCCAGTTCCTTTATTTGCAAAATATCTGATTAGAATAAGTCTAGGAAAAGCATCAGGCAAAACTATTGAATGGGAATTCGTTTTTTATTTATTTCTATGCAATTTGTCCGGATGTCATTTATTGAAAGAGAAAATATTGTTGGTTATTAGTCATAAAATTTTAAGAAATGATTTTTTATTGCCATTTTATGTAAGTTGTAATATTGCTTATTTCACCCATTGTCTCAATAACAAGCTTAAAAGAATACATTGAGAATGCATCGAGAAAATCATTAAACATGCTAAACAAGTATCAAGCTAAGATACTTTATTCTGGGATGATAAAAGATGTGATAACGAAGACAGACGTCATTTTGTAATGTTTCGTATTTGCTATTGATTGCGTTGAATTTCATTTGACCTTGGTCATAATTTTATGCTCACATTAAGTACTTTCTAAATCCATAGCGTTTAAAATTTATTGTATTATACATGAAGATTTATAGTACTAAAGATTAAAAATTATAAAGATGATTGATGTTTGGATTTCAAGCAGGAACTTAATTAATATAAAAAATATTTATCAAGTACCAGAATCTAGAATTCCTCCCCACACACAGATAGACACATCTTTTTATTAGTGAAAAAGTCGAGATTTTAAGAAATCTTCACGATTCATACTATCCTCAATCAAAAACACATTTTTGGATTTATGTATGCCAAACACTTTGTCTGTGAACAACTTAACGTAAAAAACACTTTGAATTGAACCTATAAAAATTGTAAAAAAATTTGTAGTTTTCTATCAAATTTTAAACGCCATCTACACAGAGAAAAATCCTCCAGCTGTCCAAGTACAATAAGATAAACTAAAAAATGCATAGAATTATATACAAAAAAATTAACATTTAGGGGTTCAGAATCTAAAATATAGATAAAATTTAGAACTAAATCTGTCGGTTCTCTGGCTCAGAGGTAGCGTGTTTTCCTCGTGTTCTGGGAGTCCCTGATTCGAGTCCCAGTTCGGGCATGGTTGTTCTTCTGTGTGCTACCTGTGAGATGTGATACTGTCCCCTCCCTCTGTAAAAAGGGTCTGTGCAAGCAAATGTGGTGAGTGTGTAGCTAAAGTCGTACTCTTGGCCCTAGTTGGCGCTACTTTAAAAAACAAGAGACACTCCTTTCGGCTTAAATCTGCTGCTGAATTAGCGGGGGGATTGTCCATAAAAAAGTGCCATAAGTAACAACAACAACAACAGAACTAAACCTGCCAGGAATTGACCGTTTGTTGATTTGTACTTTTTCATGCATATAATAATCTCAATAACTTAGAGATGTAATGAAATAAAATTTACTCCATTACCTTTTGGTTTCAATTAAATGGAATTAGAATGCATTATCTACCTTTGATTGTAAATTGTAGTTCTTAGTTCCAATTGGATAATAAAAGTACGTTCAATATACATATACTATCTTCTGGTATTTGTGTATTAACCGCATGCCATCGATCAATTAAAAAACAAATTATCAAAATTCGCATTCTAGATTTATGATAAAGATCACTAATTCGTAACTATTGCCTGTAAATGATATGCAGTAGTAAACATGTATGGAGTTTTTTAAGTACAATATTAAATACACGATTATAATGTTTGGAAATTAGTAAAGAAATTTCACGACAGATGGCATTCACGATCCAAGATACACTATTTTATACAGAAATAATATGATTTAATTTAGTTCAGTTACATCAATGCCCTGCTGTAAAGCCAAAAATAGGGATATTTTGGGACGGACCTCGTAAATCTGAACCACGGTCCAATGGTGAGGACGACGCCTGAGATGCCTCTCCTCTAAACACCACAACAGTGGGAGCGCGTTTGACCCTGACATATTTAAGGTGAAAGCAGAACCCCTTAAACGACTCGGGGGTGGTAGGATCTTGAACCTGAAACCCTACGGCTCACGACCATACCACCAGGCCACCATGGCCCTTTTAATTTAATATTCTTAACCCCTTAACCGGTTTGCCTGTACGCCGTACATGCATCAATTTATCGAATTGTGATAGTTGTAAACAAAAAATAAATCATTCATAACAATTATAATTCAATAGTAAATTGACTCCGAATACGTAGATAAGCCAAGTATTCCATGGATTTCCATTTGAATCATAATAAGAAAATATTCCCAAAAAAAGAAGGTGTCGTCTAATTAGATAGTAAGGAAAATAAACCAGTTAAGGGGTTAATGTTAGAGCATTTTTTCATTAAATCATTTAGATTTTTGTTTTTAAATTTGTTTGTGTTTTTGGTTCTTCGGTGGAATCAGGTCTCTAATCTGAAACTCTGAGGCGCAAGAACCTTACCAAAAGACCACTGCGGCCCAGAAAATTATATATATTTTATTAACATAAGAATATGCGAGAAAGCTTCAGAGAGATTACACACGACGATTTTATCTATAGCGTGTGTTATTTGCCACTCTACACGATTTTTAATGTTGTCTCCTTCATGCGATTTTGTTGTTCTGCTAATTCAGATTTCCATTTCATCGAAACTGCATAGAACATTTTACATGCTGCCTTTTCTTTTATTTAATCCACTGGAAAGAAGCCCCAATAGTGGGTGAATGCAAAGGGTGACTTGTTCAGAAAGTGATTCATTTCTGGATAACCAGACTGTCCTTAAAACTGTTTTCAAAACTCTTCGGCCCTCTTATGTGAACAGAATATTCCAAAGTAGCTAAAAGGCAGTGACAGGTTACTATAAACAGTATATGGTGTATTATCGCAAAACATCTTGCTAAAATACATTTATGAAACTTCAGCTTTTTGAAGAAAAAAAATAGCATCTTTGATCGACGACAGTGACATTTTAATCAGTTTACGTTTATCAGTTACATCACTGGCAAAGTGACTTAAGTTTTTGGCATCAAATGTATGATAATATTATTCACCGGACATTACTTTTTTTACTCAGAAGTTGGCATAATAGTGATCATTATGATTCTCTAGTATCAGAGCTACTGTCACTGATAAAATCAACCTTAAGAGTTTTGTTTTTTTATTACTAATGGCACTTGCCATGTACAAGCTCACTGAGGTAGTCGGAGATTTAAGCCTAATCAGCGCCTCTTATTTTCTCGTAGCACCAACTAGGGCCAAAGTGCGACTTTAACTGCTCAGTCATCACATTAGCATGCATAGCACCTTTTTACAGGGGAGCACGTTCACATACCTCACAGACAGAACTCAGAAGAACTATGATTTTCAAACCAGGACTGGAACCCGAGAAGCTAAGATCATGGGGAAGACGCGTATCTCCCCATAAGAGCTTTAATAGAAGTATCTACAGAGCCTCACTTTATGATAATAAGGGATATCCCAAAATTAAGGCAAGATTTGACCACCATTTGTGCAGTAAAGTTTTTGAAACCCTATTTAAAAGAATCATTTGAAAGTTGATACTTTAGGGTTAGTAAAAATTGGTTCTTACACAATAAAGCCACGTGTTAACACAAGATTTGAATCAAATACAGAACACAGTTTTTTTTCTTTTAAAATTGTTATGTATTTTTGAATCATAAGCCATGCAGGGTAGGATTATGTATGGAATAATGTATAAAATAAATGCCCTTCATGATTTTGTTGACACATATGTATTCTTTTGTTGAAATTTTCAGGGCCATTTTGAATAAATGTGAGTGCTGAATTTCGTTGATGCAGCGCTCAATTCCCTCCTTCAATTCACGCTGACTGGTTGGCATGGACCTTCGACTTCAAATAACCCAATTAAAAGAATTCCAATGGTGTTAAATCACGCGCGCTAGGGAGTTGGTCCTCAAATTTTCGGAATGGGGTCTACAGACTTTCATAACTTTTGAAATACTTTTCAACATTGCAAAACGTTGTTCTACCATATAACATTCTATTTTTACTAACCGTAAACTATCAGCTGTCAAAGGATTTTTTAATGAATTGCCAACACTTTACGGCACGAATGGTGACAAATTCAATTCTTGCTTTAATTTTGGGACACCCTTTAGTAAACACCAAATTGAAAATTCCCAATGTATATAAATACCCGAGTTATTTACCTCTCAAATTCCTTTTTTCTCTAGTTTTTATTCGTTTTATACTCGTTATTTTACAATACTTTCTTAACCTTAAAGTTGTTTTTAAGTAAATTTTAATATGTGCTGGTTTTAACTGATGTAGTATTGTTTTAAAGTATACATAAATATTGTAAAATTTATGTTCAAATGAAGCAAAGCTCCATGGAATTGCGATTTGAACCTGCAACCTTACGGCTCACGAGTCAAGGCCTTACCACCAGGCCACCACGGCCTCTACGCGAGTGTACATAAATATTGTAGTACTCATGTTCAAATAAAGCAAAACTTGTGTAAGGGCCGCGGTGCTCTGGCAGTAAGACCGTGATACGATTGAAGAATCAGGGTAGCGGTGGCTTGTTGTTGCTGAGTAGTGGCCGTTGGGTTTCAGGTTCGGAATCCGTTTCCACTGAAGAACCGCCGTGTAAGGAGGTCTGTTGCACGTTATATCCGTCAGGGCCAAACATTCTCCAGCTGGTGTGTGTGGTGTGGTGGGCTATTAAAAATGATAATTAAAAATTGCAACGACATATTAAGGAAATTTTTTAGATAATTTCGCTATTCAAATTGTGTTTAAGTGTCAAGATTTTGTTTCAAGTGGGTGGGAGAAAAAAAGGAGAGGGACGGTTCATCTAAAATGCACCCTCAGTTTTCTTTATCAAGCACAAATAGCTCGTAACTGAGAGTGAAAATATAACTTTAGTTACTACGGTTTTCATTAGGTCAGTAATTTTTTTCTGGGGGAGAAAAGATGAAGACTTTATTAGGTAGTAAGGCGAGAAAGTTATTTGGAGACCACTCATGCTGATTTTCTGAACCCTGTGATGTTTGACGGTAAGATCTCGGCTTCAAAACCGGAGGATTTCTGTTTGGAGACCCGATTCCAACAAAGAACCGTCGTGTAAGCTGGTCTGGTGAGCGTTAAATTCATCGGAGACTAACGTCTTCCTCCTGGTGTGATGAGGAAGATTGGAGAACAGGATGCCAGCTCGGATGTCGTCCTCGTCATATGATTGCGGTTCAAATTATGAGGTCCGTGCCAAAATAGTCCTAGTGTTGTTTTACAATGGGACGTTAATACAACTAAACTAAAATAGTGGAACGTCTCCGAATCGCTAATCTTTTATTTAAACTTATATGAAATGCATAATCATTGAGAATGATAGAGTATACAATATATTTATATTAAAATTAGTTATGTTTATTAACTTTGAAATTATCTCTAGAGATAAAACATAAAATATACAGTGAAAGGACTGGAATAAAGATAATCATACGCTATTCCAATGTTCTTCGGTATACTGCCGATCCCATTCAGTGATTCGCTAATTGCGTTCAAAATGAACGTACTATTCCTTTTCTTCTCCCGTCAAGCCGTGCGTGATGTCTCGCTAATTCATTAGAAATCGTCTCGCGGCGTCACGTTTTTGAATCGTTAAAAATTCACTGGATTTCCCCGAATTAGAGCTGGCGTCTGAACCGGAAGTGCATCCGATGTTCCTCGAGTATCTTCCGTTCAAAATTTAATAATGGAATTTAATTAATGGAAAACTGCGAGCTTCTGTTGTCACGTTTAAAGAGCGGAATCGTTTCGGAACTTTTGTTTTTAGAGCAAGAAAGGAGAAGAAAATAATTAGGATGAAACGTACTGGGTGCAATTTTATAGAATGAAACTATTGGAAAAGGGAGGTAAAGCTGAAAGGACAAAAAATATTGTCTTCTAAGCTAAACAGTTCACAGCATTTCTGAACTAATAGTGTCATAAAACTTGTCAGAGATGTTATATACACGAACTCTATCTTCTAAGATAAAGTTATCTGTTATACTTTTCGATTATTTCTTTTGTAATATTTGAAATTTAAGCAAAAACAGAAGTATCATCATTTGAGAAAATGTCCGAAACATCATTTATTTACACGCTTTTCTAATTTAAAATTTCAACAACGCAATTAAATTCTTAAAATGTTTGGAAACGGAAACTAAGTAAGAAAAATAAAGATTTCTTTTTCCAAGGATATTTAAAATTAGGATGAAAAATTATTTCATTTCTTTTAGAAGTTTATAAGTTATTTATTATATTAATCATCACTATAAAATGTGATTTTTTTAAAAAAACGGTATATTTACAATTTTGGTGATATATCATTTTTTGGATATTAATTAGTTACTTAGAACCAGTAAGATAATATTTTCGTAAACATTGACCCCATTTCAGAGTTACGAATTTAGACTTACCAATTTTTGATTCCTTTATCCAAGCCAGCATATTTTCATAAAAATATTTCAATTTAAAAAAAAAAGTTTTAATATCCTTTTCAAAAATATCTTAATATATCAACTTCAAAATTTCTCAATCAAGGCAGCAAAGTAATATTGAAGAAAAATTGGTATATTGGTACAATTTTTTTAAAATAATTTTGTAAACTTTTAAGAAAACTGAATAGGCAAAATTTAATCACTATTAAAGATAAAAATTGAAGAAATACACGGCAATTTTTAAATTCGTAATACATTTTTTTTTTCAAAAAAAAACTGTTTCGATATTTGAAACTGCTATATAAGATTGGATGTAAGGCTGAAAGCAATATAAACCCTTTTTCTTAAAAAAAAATTAAGAATTGGTTATTTTACAGTTTAATTTTTAATTAAATACGGTAATAATTATCATGTTAGAACATGATGCTTTTGGGATGAGGTTTTTGGCATCAACAAAGATCCGTACACGAAAAATAAAAAAAATTATTATCTGTACGAGCATCTCAAAAAATCAACTTTTAATAACGCTTTGCCATTGCATTTATAAAAGCTTTAATTAAGAAAATAAGTTAATGACTACACTCAATAAAACCTAGAAAAATGTCATTTTGAGCAATGAATATATGAAATAAAATAAATTGGAAATGGGATATTTTTTCAATCAATCAATGTCAGACAAAGTTTTTTTGGATCGTTGGAAATACTAAAGCAACTCACTCAGTGAAACAATTAAAATGAATAAAAATATAATTTAACTTGCACGAGAACTTGGTGCTTGGCCGTTCAAAAAATGTTCTTACATGATACATTGAAATAGGCATAGAAGATTTAATTTTAATCTTTTTTTATTAGTAATAGTTTTAGCATTCTTGATAAACAAAACAATATAACAGCTTTTTTTTATTTCTTAATCATACTATTTATAAACTTATAAAATGCCAAGACATAAAAAAATCTAAATCAGTCGATAACCTTTAAGACAAAATGTAACATTTAATGATCTATTATTTCATGATCTATTAGGATATTTTAAGGTAAAATCTATTAAAGATGCTATAGAATATTACTACATCTTTAAAAAATTCATTTTAAAAATTGTAAACATGTCTTAAAGATTATATGTGTTACTATTCCTTTCTTCGAAATTAAGCTATTCCTTTCTTTACATCAAACATGTTAAAGTTTTATAATCCACTCTTTTATCTCTAAGACAAGCAACAGTAATAAAAATATAAAAATATAAACGAAGACTAACGAGGTATTTATTTGTATTCAGTCATTTTATAATATTAAATATTTATAATTTAATATAATATAATATAATATTGTGTGTAATATTTTGATAGTAGATACTAATTTTTCCATATAAGTATAATACAGAATGTGCTAACATTTTACTTTTTTCCATTATTCTCTATTGTTAGACGAACAATATACAGCATATAAATTGAAATCTCAAACATTAAATTTAATAAGTGAGTGCAGATTGTAAAACTCTTTGAAGGAAGAACTTTTTAAATTTAGTAGAAAAAAATAAGTATTCAAAGAATAGTATATCTCCTTTTTTTGTCAAAAGTGGACAAAATGATATTTGCAATCTGCAAAATGTGTATATACATTAGTTGCTCTAAAGATACAGATATATTTTTATCATATGAGAAACATGATGTTGTTTTGGTTTGAGGTTTTCGAAACCTCAAAATGCAGGGGCCAAAAGTTGTGCGATTTATCGCCTTTGAAGCATCATTTTTTCGGTTTAAGT